>CABHPQ010151969.1:0-49838 GCA_902168405.1 Peromyscus aztecus
GTGTGTGTGTGTGTGTGTGTGTGTGTGTGTGTGTGTATGTTTCCCTTCTTTGGGTTTTGTGGGTGTAGGGTTATCTATTGCCTTGTTTTTGTGGGTGTGGCTAACTTCCTTAGACTAGAGTTTTCCTTTGAGTACCTTCTGTAAGGCTGGACATGTGGATAGATATTGTTTAAGTTTGACTTTTCATGGAATGTCTTGTTTTGTTCATGTACGGTGATTGAAAGTTTTGCTGAGTATAGGAATTTGGGCTGGTGTCCATAGTCTACTAGAGTCTGCAAGACATCCGTCCAGGCTCTTTTGGTTTTTAGAGTCTCTGTTGCGAAGTTTGATGTAATTCTGATAGGTCTGCTTTTATGTTACTTGGCCTTTTTCCTTTGCAGCATTTCATATTCTTCCTTTATTCTGTATACTTAGTGTTTTGATTATTATGTGGTGAGGTGAATTTTTTCTGGTCCAGTCTATTTGGTGTTCTGTAAGCTTCTTGTACCTTTATATGCATTTCCTTCTTTAGGTTGAAAGTTTTTTCTTCTATGATTTTGTTGAAAATAATTCTGGGTCTTTGAGTTGGGATTCTTTTCCTTCCTCTATTCTTACTATTCTTAGGTTTGGCCCTTTCACTGTATCTCAGATTTCCTGGATGTTTTATGTAATGAATTTTTTAGATTTAACATTTTTCTTGACCAACGTATCTTTTTTTCTCTATCGTATCTTCAATGCCTGAGATTCTCTCTTCCATCTCTTATATTCTGTTGATGATGCTTGTGTCTGTAGTTTCTGTTTGTATATCAAGATTTTCCATATTCTGAATTTCTTTCTTTATTGTTTCTATTTCAATTTTTATGTCTTGAATAGTTTTCTTTACCTGTTTGTTTTTTCTTGGCTTTCAGGGCATTTTTTTTTTTAATTCATGCTTTTGTGTGTTTTTTTAAATTAATTAATTAATTAATTTTGTATACAGTGTTCTGCCTGCATGTATGTCTGCAGGCCAGAAGAGGGCACCAGATCTCATTACAGATGGTTGCGAGCCAACTTGTGGCTGTTGGGAATTGAACTCAGAACCTTTGGAAGAACAGCCAGTGCTCTTAACCTCTGAGTCATCTCTCCAGCCCTCTTGGCATTCTTTAAGGGATTGATTTCCTCCATTTTTTGTTTGTCTTTTCCTCAATTTTGTTAAAGGATTTTTCAACATTTCCTCTTTAAGGATCTCTATCATCTTCATAAAATGATTTTTAAGGTCATTTTCTTGTGTTTCAGCTGCCTTGGAATGTTCCAGTCTTGCTGTTGTATGATAGCTGGTTTCTGGTGGTGACATATTGCCCTCTCTGTTACTGATTCTGTCCTTACATTGGCATTTAGCCATCTGGGTTTGGAATGATTATAGGTCGAGGTATTGATTCCTGTGTTTGTCCTTGCTGGATAGGTGTTTTGTTCCTTGATTTTTGTTTCCTCTCTGGTCTTCTGCTCCAAGTGTTCTGGTGACCAGTAAGTCATTAGGGTGCCTCTGCTGGAGATTTGGGGGCCTTGGGTTCCTTGATCCTTTCTGGCTTCTGGTAAAGCCAAAGTCTTCTTGAGTCTGTAGATCTGGCCTGGCCTCCAATAAAGAGTGAGTCTCCTTCTAGGGTACCTAGGACCAGCCTGGCCAATGGTAAATAAAGTTGCTGGGGCAGTTCTTCGGACTGGTGTGGACTGTACTAGGGATAATGGAATCTGCAGTAGTCATGGGAAAGGGTGGCCATAGGTGGGTTGATGATGTGTAAGGGGTTGGATGGTGGTATGGTTTTGGAGGGAGCAGACTCCAGTAGGTGGCGGCAGTCCAGCTAGTAGTAAGCTGTCAGTAAGAAGTAGCCTAAAAAACTATGCCCAGATTCCCAAAGAATGGATTATGGATGTTTGTCTTTGTTTAGGTTGTTGGTTACAAATTGTTATTGGTCATAGTCAATTTCTTTCTAAATAAAAGAGATATAATATAGAAATATAGGATTAATATTTTACATTGCTATAGATTTTAGTTTATTGATACAAATTTAAAGTTATTTTGTTATACTATATGTATATTTTACTCTTGTTTAAGGTATTATGTTTGTACAGCTCATTTGATATTGTAATGTATAATTAAGAAATACAGATTATAAGTATTTCTTATAATTAAACTTATAGTCATGTTAAGTTTTCTAGGTATACATAGATATTATTCAATTAGGTAGGTAATCTTCAAACACTTCAAAGACCTACAGAATGTGGCATTTGAAATGTTATAAGAACTTTAACTTTGTAAACATTGAGACATGTCTGCTCCTGGCAGCACCAATCTACTTCAGAGAAGATAATGGGCACTGAAGGAACTCATTATGGAGTTTGCTTTCTTTGTGACAAAAGTTAGCCACTGGGCAAAAAAGTGCCCTTACATTGACTGCTTGATGATATGTTATATAAACTAAACATGCAGGATCCATAGGAAGGTGACCACTGAACTTTACAAGGTGAGATGTTCCTTCAGGTTCCTGCTTCACAGAAAAAACTGCCAGATATTCTACAGAACACAGAGAGAAGCAATTGAGAGATACTAGGCTTGTTGGCTAAAGAATGGATGCCCCAACATTGCAGAGGAACTTTGGATGACCATCCAGGCAGCCAGCTGTCTCTGTCATTCTAGATTTTTGGAAGTTGCTTACAATGCTCTTCCTATTTACTTAGATAATATTATATCCTTCTGGGATAATTGATGTAGTTGAGGACTAGATTGTTATAGTTTTCCTTGGTTATGATACAAGATAAATTAGATATAAAACTTTAGACTCACAAATAAATGATAGATAAAGTATTTTCTTTAACTTTGCCAAATACAAATAAACTAAATATTGTAACTATAATTCTTGCTTGATAACTGTTTTGTTATATATAATTTTATTATGTTGAAGTTAAAACCTTCCTTTTAAATAGAAAGAAAAGAGGAAATGATTGGAATGTCATTCTGTATGCTGTGAATGTGTGCTGCTCTGGTTTGGTTGATAAATAAAACGCTGATTGGCCAGTAGCCAGGCAGGAAGTATAGGCAGGATAAGCAGAGAGGAGAATTCTGGGAAGAGGAAGGCTTAGTCAGCAGACACCATCCATCCATCCATCCATCTATCCATCCATCCAGGGAGTAGTATGAAATGGCACAAGGTAAAGTCACAGAACATGTGGCGACATATAGATGAACAGAAATGGGCTGAGTTTAAATGTAGGAGCTAGTCAGTGGCAAGTCTGAGCTAATGGCTGAGTAGTTTTAATTAATATAAGCTTCTGAGTGATTATTCTATAAGTGGCTGTGGGGTCTGTGGGGCTGGGCAGGACCGGAGAAAACTTCAGCTACATGTAGTTCCACTGGCAGGCAGGTCATTCATCCATTTTTACAGTACAAGTTTTAACAGTGCTTATGAACTCAGTTTCCTTAGGGCTTCTTACTTTTAACTGCATGATTTTAGCTCTGGTATTAGTTGGATACAGATTTCAGGTTGATTTATGTTTCTGAAAGATTGGCATCAATACTAAATATCCATTACAGTTTGATAATTTGATGTTAATTTAGTTTTCTGTCATTAAAATACATACTGTTTGTATGATGCATATTTTACTCATTTAGTTTCAGTGTGTATATTTATATGCAGAACACTCTTGCATGTAGCCTAGAGAGTTGAATAGTTCTAAAATTCTGACTTTCTTAAACTTTTTGGCATATATATATATATATATATATATATATATATGTATTTATATATACCCTATTCACATCACTTCTCTGCTCCCTCTCCCCCCTCCAACCTCTCATTTGCCCCTGTTCTCTCTGAATTCATATATTTTTAAAAACTGTAATTGATACATACACACACATAATAAATAAATTATAGCTACAATCTGTTATGCCCATTTAGCATTTCCCATATGTATATGTTTTAGAGATGACCATGTGGTAGGGGGCTCATTCATGGAGGAGACTGATACTATTCCAACTCTCAGCAATCATTGATTACCTGTAGCTGTCATCTAGGGGTGGGACTTAATGAGATTTTCTCTCACCAGATATGGCACCATTCCCTTTGGTGACCAGCCAGCAACCTGGGGGCAGGTTGATTACTTTGGACAACTTCTTCTGTGGAAAGAACAAAACTCTTCCTTACTGGAGTAGATACTTATTCTGGTTATAAATTTGCCTTTCTTGCACATAATGCTTCTGTCAAAACAACCATTCATTGACTTACAGAATGCCTTCTCCACCATCATGGTATTCCACACAGTATTGCTTCCAACCAAGGAACTCACTTCACAGCCAGAGAAGTGTGACAGCAGGCTCATGATCATGGAATCAACTGATCTTACCATGTCCCCCACCATACTGAAGCAGCTAGCCCGATAGAAAGATGGAATGACATTTTGAAGACACAGTTACAGCCAGGGCAATGTTCTCCACAAGGCAGTATAAGCTTTGAATCAGTATTCAATATATGCTACAGTTTCTCCCAAAGCCAGAAATCAAGAGGTGGAAAGGGGAAGAGTTCCCATCACTACCACCCCAAGTAACCCACCCCAAGGAAATTTTTTGCTTCCTGTTCTTGTGACCCTAAGTTCTGCTGACCTAGAAGTTTAGGTTCCAGAGCTGGGGCTGGTGCTCCTGACAGGAGTCACAGCAAACATCACATTGAATTGAAAGTTCAGACTTCAGATTTCCCTCTGACCACTTTTGGATTCTAATGTCCTTTAACCAACAGGTTAAGAAAGAAATAACAGTGTTAGGAGGAGTGATTAATCCAGAACACTATGAGGAAAATTGGATTGGTCCTCCACAATGAAGGTAAGAAACATTATTTCTGGAGTGTATGAGATCCTTTAGGCATCAATGGAAAACTATAACAGCTTAATTCAGGCAGGATGGCAAATGACACAGGTCCATCAGGAATGAAGGTATGGGTCACATCTCCAAGAGTTAAGACCTGCTGAGGAGTGTAGTTGGTTGTTTTACTCTTTTTTCTTTTTTTTGGCTCTTTGTTTTTTGGGGATCCACCACCCAGCTCCCACATAAATCACAAGGAAGCTGGCAGTAGTGGTGCATGCCTTTAATCCCAGCACTAGAGAGACAGAGCCAGGCAGATCTCTGTGAGTTTGAGGCCAGCCTGGTCTACAGAGTGAGATCCAGGACAGGCACTAAAAGTACACAGAGAAACCCTGTCTCGAAAAAATCCAAAACAAAACAAAACAAAAAATCACATGCAGACTTATTCTTTCTTATGAATGGTCAGCCTCAGCTTAGCTTATTTTTTTTTTAAATTAAATTATCACCTGTGCCTTTTGTCTCTGGCTTTTACCTTTCTCTACTTCTGTATTTCTGTATTTCTTGCTCTGCTGCAGGTTGTGTAGCTGGGTGGCAGGCCCCTAAAGTCCTCCTCTCTCTCCTCCTCCTTTTTTTTTTTTTTTTTTTTTTTTTTTTTTTATACAGGTTTCCCTGTGTAGCTTTGCGCCTTTCCTGGAACTCGCTTTGGAGACCAGGCTGGCCTCGAACTCACAGAGATCCGCCTGCCTCTGCCTCCCGAGTGCTGGGATTAAAGGCGTGCGCCACCAACGCCCGGCTCCTCCTCCTTTTTTTGTCCCTCAGTCCTCTCTTCCCAGATTTCTTCTATTTATTCTCTCAGCCTGTCAGACCCTCCTGTCCTTTCTTCTTCCTTGCTGTTTGCCATTCAGCTCTTTATTAGACCATCAGTTGTTTTAGACAGGCACAGTAACACAGCTTCACAGAGTTAAACAAATGCAACATAAAAGAATGCAACACATCTTTATATCTTTAAACAAATGTTCCACAGTATAAACAGATGTAACACATCTTAAAATAATATTCCACTCTGGTCAGTGGTGGTGCACGCCTTTAATCCCAGCACTTAGGGGGCAGAGCCAGGCAGATCTCTGTGAGTTTGAGGCCAGCCTGGTCTACAGAGAGAGAGCCAGGATGGGCACCAAAACTACTCAGAGAAAACCTGTCTCAAAAAAAAAAAAACCAAAAAACAAAAAAGCCCTATAATAATAATAATATTCTACATTTCCTTTTACATTTACTATGTTACTATTTAAAGTAGTAAACCATATACAACAAAAGAGTTATTAAGTAAGAATTACATTTACATTATTCAGTCCATTTGCATTTAGCACATTCAGAGAAAACGCTCCACCCTCTATCCCATCTTACTGACTCCAAAGTTTTATACCTAATTTACTTTCTATCATAACTAAGGAACCGCAACTATAGCTATCCAGTCTTCAACTCCATCAAAGACCCCAGAAGGATGTAATATTACCTGAGTAAACAGGAAGTGCATTGCAATCAACTCCAGAAACTCTAGAAATGCCAGAGACATCTGACTGCCTGGACAGTCACCCATAGTTCTTCTTCAATGTTGGAGCATCCATCTGCAGCCTATAGGCCTACAGTATCTGGCAGACTTTTCAGTGTAGCAGGAAATTTGAAGAACTGTTCTGCCTTATATTGGCAAAATTTGTCAGTTGCTTTCTTCTGTGTCTTGAATATCTGGCATACTCATATGTGAAACAGGAACCCTGAAAAACTGTACTATCTTGTTTTTGCAAAGTTCAGCAGTCACTTTCCTGTGGGTCCTGAATGTCCAGTATGTAAAATATACTGTCAAGCAGTCAAGGCAAAAGCAGTTTCTTGCCCAATCACTAATTTTTCCAAGAAACTCCTATGGAGTTTTGCTGCGTGATGTCTTTAGGTGTGCTGAATATATGTTGTTCCCATTGGTTAATAAATAAGCTGATTTGGCCTATGGCAAGGCAGCCTAGAGGCAGGTGGGAAATCCAGAGAGACAGGAAGAAGAAAGGAGAGTGGGGCAGATGCTGCAGGCAAATGCCAGGAGAAACAGGATGTAAAAGTACTGAATGCAGTGGACTATGGTGATGTGCATGTCAGCTTCACTTGGGAAGAGTGGATTTTGCTGGATTCTTCCCAGAAGAATCTCTATAAAGATGTGATGCTAGAGACCTACAGGAACCTCACTACCATAGGATACAGTTGGGAAGACCATAATATTGAAGAACATTTTCAAAGTTCTAGAAGATATGAAAGGAAAACCATAACTGCAAAGATGCTGCAGCATGTGGGCTTGAGCTATAGAATTGCAGGTTTGAGGCATGCAGACTTGGTGTCTCCAAGCCATGCAGTGTACTGCATGGTGCATTAGCTTTCACTCATACAGAAAAAAAAGAGTTTGTGGACCAGCTGCATGCTAACTGAAGGCAGCATGGACCCCAGAATTGTCAAGATAACCGTGACTCTCCTGGGCAGCTCCACAATGCTGGGAAGTTGAAATGGGTAAAGTTAGCAGCCAGAGCTGCTGTTTCAATCCTAGTCAACCTGTATTTGAAAGCAATGATCAGAAAAGGATTATACGCTCACAATAAGACAGATTCAGATGGAATAAACCTCTAAATCGTTTACAGTGTGTGTAAAAATGTATGTAGGCTTGGAAAAAAATAATATAGACAGTTATATAAAGAAATAGTTTTAAAAAATAAAGTCTTTAAAGGGAAAGTAAAAATAATATAAAAGTTAATCCATGTAAAGATGAAAATTACACAAAAATCTTGATATTGTATATTATTACATTATGTCTGGTAATTTTTTTGTTTGTCTGGTTTTTGGTTTTTGAGACAAGGTTGCTCTGTGTAGTTTTGGTGCCTGTCCTGGATCTTGCTCTGTATACCAGGCTAGCCTTGAACTCATAGAGATCCACCTGGATCTGCCTTCCAAGTGCTGGATTTAAAGGTATGTGCCACTGCTGCCTGACCAGCCTCTGGGATTTTTAACTGGAGAGAGATATTTGATTAGAAAGGCTGCTGAGTTAAACCAATATGTATATTTTAAAGGTATCCTGACTTCAAAATTTGTGTCTAAGGATGTGTTGCTTTGGAAAAAAGGTTCTGCTTTTGTTTCCACAGAAGATGAGAAGCTGTGGATTCCTTCCAGGTTAATATGGTTCCATCATGGAAGACCTGCTGAGAGGTCTCCAGATGATCCAACACCCAGAACAGCTTCAAGGCAACTAGCTGAGATGATCCAGTCTCATGGACTACTCCAGTTAGGGCAGATTAATAGTGTCCCCAATCAACAGGAAGTAGCCTAGAACACTACACCCACATTCCCAAAAAATGGATTATGGATGTTTGTCTTTGTTTAGGTTGTTGGTTACAAATTGTTATTGGTCATAGTCAATCTCTTTCTAAAAGAAGAAAAGAGGGTATTATAGATATGATAGGATGAAAGAGTAGATCATTGAATTTACTTTTAAAGAGCAACAACTTGTTTAAAATGTTTTACATTGCCATCGATTTTGGTTTATTGATACAGATTTGAAGTTGATTTTGTTATATTGTATGTATATTTCTACTCTTGTTTAAGGTATTATGGTTATGCAGTCCATTTAAAATTGTAATATATAATTAAGAAATACAGATTAATAGTCATCTAGGATAATCAAACTTATAATCATGTTAATTAAGTTTTCTAGGTATACATAAATATATTTCTATTAGGTAGGTAATCTTTCAAACACTTCAAAGACCTACAAAATATGTCATTTAACATTTTTTAAAAACTTACCTGTTTCTGGACAGTGAGACACATCTTCTGGTGGCACTAATTTACTTCAAAGAGGACCATGGGCATCAAAGACACTCCATATGGACTTTATCTTCTTCTTGGCAGAACTGGTCATTTGGGCAAGAAACTGTTCTTGCCTGGACTGCTTGACAAAATGATGTATAGACTGGAAATGCAGGACTCATGGAAAAATGACCACTAAATTTTGCCAGAACACGGCAAGACGATCCTTCAGATTCCTGCTTCGCAGAGGAGACTGCCAGACATTATACAGGACACAGGGAAAAGCAGCTAAAAAGCTCTAGGCCTATAGGCTGAAGATGGATTCCCCAAGATTGCAGAGGAACTTTGGGTGACTGTCCAGGCAGCCAGCTCTATCTGTCATTCTAGATTTTTGGAAGTTTCTTACAACACATTTCCTGTTTACTTAGGTAATATTATAACCTTCTGGGGTCTTTGATGTGGTTGAAGACTAAATAGTTACAGTTAGAATTCTCCTTGGTTATGATAAAAGAAAAATTTGTTATGAAATTTTAGACTCACAAATATAGGATATATAATAGAATAGTTTCTTTAATTTTCCCATATACAAATAGACTAGATATTGTAACTGTAATTCTTGCTTGATAGCTGTTTGTTATATATAATTTTACTATATTAAAGCTAAAACCTTCCCTTTTGATTAGATAGAAAAGGGGAAATTTTCTTTATGTCTTTCTGTATGCTGAATATATGCTGTTCCCATTGGTTAATAAATAAGCTGATTTAGCCTATGGAAAGGCAGCTTGGAGGCAGGTGGGAATTCCAAGAGAGACAAGAAGGAGAAAGGCAGAGCCTGTGGAGAAGCTGTGAGCTATCACCAGGAGAAACAAGATGTAAAAGTATCAGTAAGCAACAAAGCCACGAAGCCACATGGCAATGCATATATTCATAGAAATGGGTTAATTTAAGATATAAGAGCTAGCTAGCAAAAGGCTTGCTTTAGATCATACAATTGATAATTAATATTAAATCTATGAATGATTATTTTATAAGTGGCTATGGAATCAAGGGGCTAGGTGGGACTGTGGAGCCAGGCAGGACCACGTGGCTAGGTGGGACCAGAGAAACCTTCCAGGTACAGAGTTTCTTTAATGCCCACAATCCTTTTATGAAGTAAATTTGTGCTGCCAGGAGCAGATGTTTCTAATTGTCATTAAAAGTCCTAAGTTAACAAAATATTTTAATGCCATATTCTATAGGTCTTTGAAGTGTTGGGAGACCATTTATCTACCAAAAATACACCTATTTAACCTAAAAAAGTTACCTAATGTGACTACAAGTTTGATTATTATAGATTAACTATTAACCTCATTTCTTATTTATACATTCCATTTTGAAGTGAACTGCATAAGCGCAATACCCCAGACAAGAGTTGAGTCATATATACAGTATAAGAAAAATAACTTTACATTTGTATTACTATACCAAAAATCCATGCTAAAGCAAAATATCTGAGATTAACAGTTGTCTTTTTATCCTACATTCCTATATTCCCCTAAATTATAACAAACATCCATAACCTATCAAATAACCAAAAGCTCTTCACACCATTTCTTGAAAATGTGGATGTCATTTTCTCTAGAGTGCTCCCTGATGTCAGTGAGCAAAGGCATCTTTAGGGGTTGCTGAGAAAATTTGAGATGATGGCGAAGTCCTGGGAAGACCAACTATAACTTTGGATGATAGATATCACCTGTCAAGTTTTAGGAGGTCTCCCTTGATCAAACCTGATCCATATTAACCTGGGACAAATCCATAGCCTCTTGTTTCCTGTGGAAACAAAAGCAAAACCTCCTCTCCAAAGCATTTTTTACTTCCATCAGACAAATACATTTTTTGACTTCTTCTTTTTCCTTTTTTTCCTTTTTTTATTAAGAGATTTTCTATTCATTTTATGTATCAACCACAGATTCCCCTGTCCTCCCTCCTTCCACCCCCAGCCTTCCCGCCAACATACCCCCCATTCTCACCTTCTTCAAGGCAAGGTCTCCCATGGGGAGTCAGCAGAGCCTGGTACATTCAGTTGAGGCAGGTCCAAGCCCCTCCTCCCTGCATCAAGGCTGTGCAAAGTTTGACTTCTTTTTTAATGTTAAGATAATCCTAAGGTATCTAGGTTGGTTCAATTTTGCAGTCCTGTTAAATGTTGTAATCTCATGTCTCTTAGAAGCTGTTGTTTGCTTATCAATAATCAAAAAATTCAAAACCAACACAATGCCAAATAGGATCCAGACTCTCTGTGTATTTCCCATCTTTATGTGGCTTTTTTCTTTTCTTTTACTTTTACTATCTCTTTAACGACTTTACTATTTGTTAAAACTATTTATTTCTTTCAGTGACTGTCCATACCCATTTTCTTTTTTTCTTAAGCCTACACCTATTGTAAAGCACACTGGAACCTGTTCAGAGATTTTTTTTTCTTTTTTCTGTCTGGACCTCCTTTACTGCATGTCTCTAGTCTTTTTTGACTGCCTGAGCCAATTTTTAAACTGCTAAGCTACAGCTGGGTCCTCTGCACTGCTTTAGTAGCTGGCTCTGCCCACCTCTCAGCTTTTAAAGACAAGCCTAAAGATCGCAGCCTGGTCAGAGGTTTATCTGACCAGAAACTGTATTCACCCTTCCTAGAGCTCTAGAATGCTGATGCTTTCACTGTGGCAGGCATTTTTTTTTTACTTAGTTTGTTGTTCCTACTTAGCTGTGCCAGCTGAATATCAGTGCCTCTTTAAAGAGTTGTGTTCTTTCTTCTTTTTTTCCCTACTATTTTTAGGTTTCTCAGGTCCTACATGGAAATACAGCCCCATGTGGGATGAAAAATATAGTTGGTTGTTTTACTGTTTTTACTTTTTTTGACTCTTTGCACTTTGGAGACCCACTACCCATCTCCTAAATAAATCACAAGGAGTCTTATTCTTTGTTATGAATGCCCAGCCTTAGCTTGGCTTATTTCTTGCCAGTTTTTTTTTTAACTTAAATTATTCCTTCTACCTTTTACCTCTGGGCTTTTACCTTTCTGTATTTCTTTATGTCTTTCTTTCTTACTCTATTACTGATTGTGTAGCTGGGTGGTTGGCCCCTAGATTCCTCCTCCCCTCCTCTTTTTCTCATTTCTTGATCCTCTCTTCCCAGACTTGTCCTTCTATTTATTCTCTCTGCCTGCCTACCTGCCTTTCCTTTCTCCTGCCTTGCTATTGGACATTCATCTCTTTATTAGATCAATCAGGTGTTTTAAACAGGCACAGTAACACAGCTTCACAGAGTTAAACAATTGCAACACATCTTTGCATCATTAAACTAATGTTCCATATCATAAACAGATATAACACATCTTCAAGTAATATTCCACAGCAGAGAAGCTTGCTGAGTATGGAGGAAATACAGAACATGTAGTAGAAGAAGGGAGTTATAAATACCAGCCAAAGCGATGTGACCAATTGCAGAAAAGAGGACTATAATGATCATGAGTGCTTCTTTTGTATTTTGTTAAGTATGCATTTGTATGGTTATTTGTGTTTTCTTTCAATTTTTTATCGTATGTTGTAGCATCAACTAAGAGAATATCAGTGGTATTGTATTTGTTTGAGATACTAAAAGGATGTTCCCCCAGGGGACACTGCCACCTAATCTAAATTTATAATGTGTTTGCTGTTGTATGAGGGATAGTTATATTGTTTTAGGCTAAAGGCTTTGTTATGACCGTGGTTGTTGATTTCATTTGTTAATTAATCATGACATAGGAGGGATGATTGTGTATCAAGTTGATAAGGGGTGTACTTGTTAGCTGTCAACTTGACTGTGTATGGAATGAACTATAATCCAGAAACAGAGGACATGCCGCTGATCTAGGTCTTGAGGCAGGAAAATACATGCCTTTAATATAGATCTTGAGGCAGCAAGATACACCTTTAATCTGGGTTACACCTTCTGCTGGAAGCCTGTATAAGGACATAGAAGAAGGAAGATTTTGTTCTTTGCCTGCTTGCCCTCACCTTTCCAGCACATCCACTCTTTCACTGGCATTGGAGCCTAATTCTTTGAGATTCTAGCATATACAGAAGACCAGCTGAGACACCCAGCCTTGTGGACTGAGCAATTACTAGATTCTTGGATAATGACGTCATAAAGACACATGGAATATGAGTCATAAGAAAGAGGGAAGCTGCATCACTTTCAGCAGTAAAGATGAAAGTTAAAGTCCTTGTATTAAGTGAAATAGGCAGGTACAGAAAAAGAAACTTGGCATGCTCCGATTTAACTGTGGATCCTAGTAGTTTGTGATTAAAAGAATAGACTGTAATGTTGGAGACATGGAGGGCAGAGTGGGATGGAGATAGGAAGACATTAATTAAAAATCATCAAAACGGGCTGGAGATGTGGTTCAGTAGTTAAGAGCACTATTTTTCTACAAGATCTGGCTTCAATTGCCAGCACTCACATGGTGGTTCAAACTCACCTGTAACTCCACTTCTGGGGGATCTAAAACCCTCTTTTGGCCTCCTGGAGCACCAGTCAGGCATGTGGTGCACAAATAAACAGGAAGGCAAACTATTCATGCACATAAAAAGTAAATAAATAAATCTCAAATCATTCTTTCAAGAGAAGCTCCAAAACTCAAAGTGGAGGTTTGTATTTACACAGAAGGGGATTACTATTAAAAACAACCTACAATATTTTTCAAAATAATTACCAAAAGAAGAGTACAGCATTTGTAACACAAAACAATAAATGCTGGAAGACTTAGAAATGTTTCCTACCACAATTTGATTATTAGATATTGTATGCATGTGTCAAACTATCATTATGTGTCCTTTGATATATAATATGTTTCAATGAAAACAGAAAAGTAAATTATGGGAAGTCGTTTTGGGGTACACATATAATGTTTAAATTAAATGTTTAAATGAAAAATATATATTCTACTAATAAGTCACAGCATAAAAATGTTCTTTTGTGCTAATCTTGAATATTTGCCTGAGAGATAGCATTATCTGAAAAGGAAACTTTGAAATAAGTAAAGTATCAGTGTAATGCAAAATATGTGAGCAAAATATCCCCATAGGAACAATTTTAGGAACTGCACATCCTTATGTAAATTGAAGTCCTCTGCATAAAATCTATGTGAGGAAAGTGTCTGGGGTCAGCCTGAGAATTTTATTTAGAATAACAACTGTGGGGAAATTTGGTATTGCTGAATATATATATATATATATATATATATATATATATATATATATATATACTTTAACCACTGCATCAAATAAGAGATCTAATGGTAATGATGGTGATACCTATGCATATGGCAATGGAAATATCATTCAATAATCAACATCACTATTTTTCAAAATAAATTGGAAATTAGTTTTGTTTCTCTCTGCGTTCTGTAACTGAATTGTTAAGTGATAAATTGACTCTTCTTGAATGCCTCCCCTCTCCTCCTGACATCCTCTCAAAATAGTTATGTTATTCACTTTGTTTCCACTTAGTAGTTTATATTTACACTTGTCCCACAAACATTTAATGTAGATCCCACTCTTAAATCATGACCTGGCACAGTCTCCCTCATCTCCGAATCAGCACAGTTGAATTAAAAAAAAAAGAAAAAGAACAATTCTCTAAGTGTGCTTAAAATTCTATTGTGTACAAAGCCCCAGGAACTCTTCAGTATCTGCCCAGCAACCGAAAAATGTATGCTTGGAAGGTCTAGACAAGCAGGTCTTTAGGGCTAGTGCAGTTGGACTGAACATTCCAGAGTCCATGAGGAAATTCCAATCTGAAGAGAGCAACAGTGAAACTGATGGACATGACCTGGGATTTTACACAGTTAAGTATATGTTCCTCTACCCACAACATCTAAATTCAATTTCCAAATTATTCTGATTAGTGTTAGCACACTCATACAAAACACATATACACACAAATGGATATGTATATGAACATGTTGTTTTCAATTTTTTAGACTTTTGTTACCCTTTAGTCAACATTTTGCTCTATGTGGTAGGTCATGTAAAAGTAATACTTACAAACTAGCCTAAGAAAAAATATGAATTTTACTGTGCACATAGCAGAGTTTGAGCAAATCTCTTCCCTCTGACTCCTATTGCATTAAGTATACCTTTGTTTAAATAACAAATCTGAAATCAACAATGATACAATAGTGATTTCATATCCTACATTTTAAATTTCACACTTAGAGGGGGAAATGCCCCAATAGAAAAAAAAAACACATTAAAATTCTATCACAGAGAGGCAAGATGTCCTGACTCTGGAAGCTTGAAAACCAAGTTCAATGTCTGGAACACACTAAAGGTGACAGGAGTGAACTGGCCCTGCAAAGCCACCCTCTGACTTCCATATGAGTACCATGACAAGTGTTCTCTACTCAATAGTAATAAGTAAAATAAAATAGTTTTAAAACTTATGTAACATGCATGACTAAGAGTTCAGTTTAGAGGTGTATAGAGAAAAAGATAGTTAGTGTCCATGATGTCATGCAGGGCTTTTGGAGACAGGAATCTGATGTAGAAATTTCAAATGCAGACCTCATTTTTTTTTATAAAGGTCTAAGGTAAAAGGAGAATAACCCAAGCAGAAGAAGGAGGCACTGACAGGGAGATTCAAACATCAAGTTAAAATCTCGCAAGAGAACACTTTCCTCCAGACTATGGATGTGAGTGACATTTCTATCTTTCAAAGAAAGTAATTTCTCACAGTCTGAATTATGTTACTATTGATCATTTTGACTAAAGACTTGATGACATAACAAGATCATTTAAATCAATTGTACATTTTCTTCTTTGGTTTTGTTTTCAGGTTTGTTCCACTCATGATTAAAATCAAAACAAATAAGAGCCACAGAAATATCTGGTTGTTGTAAGACAACAACCAAAGAACACAGGTTATTTCATGTTACAGTTTTAAATTTTTGTTTCCCCAAACTCACATGTTACTTTACTCTTCCCTAATTATTATCATGCACTCATGTGTTTGCCCATGTAATGCTAAAAGAATAACACTCAGTGATTCTCACTTGTAGGGAGGCTATCCACTATGGCTTGAAGTAAATGGAATAAATTTTATTTTCAAGGATTCTAGAGGTCATAAAGCATTTTAGGAAGAAGGTTTGTAACATCTCCAGAAAAAGGTTGGGAATGAGCCGCAGTGATTAAAGCACTTTATTTACCACACGTGTAAGTGGCTGGGAATGTGGCTCAGTGATTAAAGGGCTTTACCACAAGTGTGAGGGCCAGAGTTTGGATCCACAACACCCACAGAAAAGCTGGGTGGGAATGATGGGCTGCTTGTAATCTCAGCACTCCAGTGGTGGAAACAGGGCATCCTGTAACAAACTGGCTAGCTAGACTATCAGAATTGCCAACCCCAAGTTCAGTGTAAGATCTTGCCTCAGTAAATACAATGAAGAACAAGGGAGGAAAACAGTTGATGTCCTCATGTGGTTACCACATACCACGTGTACCACCAACATACATACACCTACACTCAAACAAACAAACAAACATGAATGCATGCACACAACACATACACTAACACAGAGAGAGACATCATAAGGGCTAAAGTATGTCTGTAAGTTCCACTTGCCCAAGGGCACATAACTTCCTGGAATGCTAGGGGCTGTTGTTCATGTAAGATAACAAGTCACATGCTTTCATTTTAGTAAACAAGGTTGGTTGCAGCAACTGTACAAGATGTGCTTGATCACATATAGGCACGAGGTATGTAGGCAAGAAGTACATCAGGATGTATGATTGCCTGTGATTTGACAGTGGCAGGAAATACCATAACCCTCAATTGAATGAGCCTGGGACATACCATAGCCTTGTGGGTTCTGCCTTTATGAACATCTGACTGACCTAATTCAGTGTCATTCTCTGGGAGTCATGGATATGGACCTGGCCAGTGTCAGTCTTTCTGGACAGTATTTAATAAAGCTTGCTTCAAATGGATGATCATGGATTTGGTCTTTCTCTTCATAATTTTTATGTTTAATAACATCTTCTTAAAATAGGCACTCCCACTATTTCATTCTCAGGTATCTGTTTTATTTTTAATTTACCTGTCTCTTACTCACCTGTGTCTAGTCAGTTGCTAAGCATGCCCACTTAGTACTGAGTCTCAATATCCTTTTGTCGGTTTTATAGCTTTTTACTTTACATCAGTAGTTTGTTGTTCTATGTGTAATCCTTCATTTTGGCAAATGATTGTTATTATTTCATATATTCTGAGTATATAGATGATTTTATTATGTCTGCAGACTTCTAATGTAACTTAAGACTCTGAGGGACACCTTCATCCTCCAGCTGAATTTTTGTGTTTTCACTTGCTGCCTTTAGACAGAAATAAAGACAACCTGAAATCATGGCAGGAAATGAATTTTGAGTTGTCTTTCAATCTACAAGCAGTGTACTCTCTTTAATAACAGCTCACTGCCCAGGCCATTCCCTTAAGGATTGCAAATTAATATATTCATAAAAGCTAGCACTTTATTATTACTAATTAACTGTAAGGAGGTAATATTATGATATCTTGCATAGAATTCTCCCTACATAAGTGAGATTTGGAGACAACATATTCTTGTAAAAGAATCAGTAAAAAGATTATCTAGTGTAACAGGTACCTGCTAGCTTAGCGATTCCATAGAGTTGATTCATGACATACCTAAATGAGTATAAGTGGTTCCATTAACTACCCACCTAAAATGTACTTGACCACTCTAACACCATTTGATAAAATATTAAGTACAAGGAGATGGCAAATGGAGTAAGGAACCAGTGATATAATACCACAGTTTGCCAATTTTGCAAACAAGAAAGTTCCAGAGAAACGTCATTCCAATCCAATCTTCCCTAGACCTAAGATCTCATAGGAAATCAACACAAAAATGATCAAAAGAAGTAAGCAACACACAAACACACTGAACTCCGTCCTTTTCAGGAGAAAGTGCACTTTCTGCAGGAGAAATTTGAACAGATATCCTATAAAGTACTTCATACATATGGTGAGAGATTTGACTTTTTATTGAGTAAAGTGTCAGTCTGAATTAGAATTCACATAATAATATGATATTAGTAGGCTAAAGCTTGTCAGGTGTTGGGGAAATGACTTAGCTGTTCAAAGTGGTTGCTGAGTGAAGTATCCATATAAGAAGTTGGACTCAGTGATATACATAATCCCAGCATAGAGAAAGCAGAGAGAGGAGAATTTTGGCCTAGCATAAAAGATAAGCTCCAGGACTCATTGAAAATCCTTTTCTCAAAAATTGATATAGATGACTACTATGGAACAGCCCTCAAGGTTGACTTCTGTCATTATCATGCAAACAAACACAAACATTCATCTATTTCTCACAATCATATACCTGTGAACCTATGAATGTGTACACACATTTGCAAAATGCACACAGAAATAATAATAATAACAATAATAATAATGAATAAGAAGAAAGAAAGAAAGAGAGAAAGAAAGAAAGGAAGAAATGCTCAACATCCTTAGTCATCAGAGAAATGTAAATCAAAATGACCCTGAGATACCACCTTACACCTGTCAGAATGGCTATGATAAAAACCATGAATGACAGTCTATGTTGGAGAGGATGCAGAGCAAAGGGGACACTCCTCCACTGTTGGTGGGAGTGCAAACTTGTACAACCACTGTGGAAATCAGTATGGCAGTTTCTCAGAAAATTGGGAATCGATCTCCCTCAAGACCCAGCCATACCACTCTTGGGCATATACCCAAGGAATGTTCAATCATACCACAAAGATACATGCTCAACTATGTTCATAGCAGCACTATTCGTAATAGCCAGAACCTGGAAACAACCTAGATGCCCATCAACTGAAGAATGGATACATAAGATGTGGTACATATACACAATGGAGTACTACTCAACAGAGAAAAACAAATTTGCAGGCAAATGGATGGAACAAGAAAATATCATCCTGAGTGAGGTAACCCAAACCCAGAAGGACAAACATGGTATGTACTCACTCATAAGTAGATACTAGATATAAAGCAAAGAACAATCAGACTGTAACCCACAGAACCAGGGAGGCTACATAGCAGAGGGTACCCTAGGATGACTATGGCTTATAATAAGTTTTGGTTTTACTCAATCACTGGGCAAGCCTCAGTGAAACATTTCACTATTAGGATAAGAATTTGTACTGTATCAAGCTGATAATAGAAAAAAAATAAATGAATAAAAATGGAAAAAAATAAAAAAACTCTAGACCCACAAAAATAGATAATAAAATATTTCCTCTACTTTTGCCAAATACAAAAAATAAATAAAAAGAGAGATAATGTACTGGGGCCCCAGGGGGCTGAGAAGAGGAGGAGACACAGCACAAATACTGTGTGATGTAAGAACCATGGTATAATATAGTGAAATCTATGATTTCAGGTGATCTTTTAGACAGGCCTTTAAATTGTGACTGGAAATCCCAAATAGAATTAAGGCTTATGAGGGAGAAAATAAATAGTTTTCTTTTTTTCTCAGGAGTATGGTGATATTTTCTTTTGTACTGAAATGTTATTTGTATGTTAATAAATAAAGTTGCTTGGGGGTTAGAGCTATTAGCAAGCCATAGGAAAGCAGGGAGGTGGTGGCGTACGCTTGTAGTCCCAGCACTTTGTAGGCAGAGTTAGGTAAGTCTCTGTGTGTTCATGGATACAGCCAGCATTGGATACACATGCCTTTGATCTCAATACCAACCATGGAACAACTGGAGGTCTATACAGACAGGCCATGATGAGGCGGTCATGTGGTTGGGTTTACAACCAATGAGAAGGCAGAACAGAAACTCTATATAATGACTTTTACACAGGAAGTAGCTCTGGTTCGGAGAGGTAGGACCACCGCAGAAGGAAGGGTAAGGTTTTAGCTCTTAGCTCTGACCTCTTGACTTTCTTCCTTGCATTGGTTCTGTGTTTTTTATTTAATAAAACAGTTGGTTACATCTACACAGGAGTACTTCAGTATAGCAAGAAATCCAAGGGAATCTACTTAAGGGATACAGGGAGTTTATTAGAACATAAATTAGAGAAAACAATTCACTAAACAGAATGGACAAAATCTTCACAGGGTCCTGAAAGGCCAGTGTCCTGTCCCATGCTGTTCCTGCTGCCTGAGTGAGTCCACACCATCCAAGCCCATTAGGGAGAGAGGGGCCTGGTGTACATGCCCCTCAGCTTAAGTTAGCCATGAGACCACATCCTAAGGGATGGTACTTCAAGGTCATAGGTAGAACAGATACTCACTACATCTTGACCCTTTTTGTCTAAATAAGAAAGTTCTAACCTAATACAAAACTATATACAATTGGAACAATTGTCAAGAGAGGGAAGGTATTAACATAAACAAAACAGAAATATAGCCAACAATAACAACATCAAACAATAAATGCATATTAAATCTTGTGTCCTTGATTGTCCAGAAAGGACAGCATGCATACTGTCAACAGCTGAGGCAAGGGTAGTTCTTTGCCTATTAAGCCATTTTTTGCTAAGAAGAAAATAAACTTTCATATTGAGTGTTTTTGAAGCCCATCATTCTCTCAGGAGTAGGTAGGTGCTGCCAGGAGAAGTTGATTTTGCATCCACAGAATTCTAAGTTATCAAAACTTTTAAAATGCCATATTCTGTAGGCCTATGAAGAGTATGAAGAATACCTATCCATCTGATATATATTTCTGTAAATCTGGAAAACCTAAGTAGTGGAACTGTAGATATCACAAGTATGAATGACTATTAATCTGTCTTATCTACCTAAATAACCTAAGGACTAATGCTTCACATTATCAAGGTAAATGATCTGTAAACAGATATATAGTATAAGGACAATGACATCAAATTGTGACAATTTACAAAAATATATTAATCAGAGGTAAAAAATACATAGTTCAGTGTGACAATATCCTTAATAAGTATCAATATACAATCAAATGTCTCTCTGCAGTTAAAAATCCCAAAGACAATATAATAATATGCAGTATCCAGATTCTTTGTGTAATTTCCGTCTTTATGTGGCTTATTTTCTTTATATTACTTTACTCCCCTTTCTAAAACTTTATTTTGTTATTTTAAAACTATTTATTTCTTTTTATGACTGTCTATATCTTCTCTTTACTTTCCCAAGTCTACATATATTTTTAAACACACTGTAACTCATTTAGAGTTTTTCCATCTGAATCTGTTCTTATTGTGTATCTCTAAACATTTTTCATCATTGCTTTAAACTGCAGCATAGGTAGGACCCAAGTGACTTTGGCTGCTGGCTCTTCCTCTTTTGGCTTCTCAACATGGTGGAGGTACATTTACTGCCAGCCCTGGGAGCCATGCTAACCGCCAACTCTGGGAAGCAGTAGGTCTATGTCTCCATTAAGCAGCATGTAGCCCAGAAACCTTTTTTTTATTATTTTATTTTTAATTAATTAATTAATTAATTTATTTATTTATTTTTGTCTCTACTAGCAAAAGCTAAATCTACCATGCCATGTGCTGCATGGCTTGGAGACACCTGTGTGTACTGCACCACACCATGATGTCCTCAAACTCAAATGCCATGGCATCTCTGTACCATGGTTTCTCTGTACCACAGCCTGCATGAGACATACGAACTAGGAAGCTGCTCTTAGCTCCATTTTAGAATGTCTTTTTAAGTTCTCTTAGGTTTTAGGTGGAAACTCTTGCTATCACATTGGGTACCAATTATAGCAAGAAATCCAAGGGAGTCTGCTTAAGGGGTATACAGAGTTTATTAGAACATAAATGGGAGAAAACAATTCACTAAACAGAATGCACAAAATCTTCACAGGGTCCTGAAAGGCCAGTGTCCTGTCCCATGCTGTTCCTGCTGCCTGAGTGAATCCACACCATGCAAACCCACAAGGGAGAGAGGGGCCAGGCATACATGCCCCTCAGCTTAAGATAGCCATGAAGTCATGCCCTAGGGGCTGGTACTTCAAGGTCATAGGTGGAACATGTACCCACTACACTTCAGTACTTTACCAGAATCCTGCAGGTGGGTGGTGTTTAGTGGACCTATATTTTCACTGCTGAATAGATCTTGGGGAAGTCAGGAAAAAAAAGAGAATTATGACTTGACAAAGAGAAAATGGTTAATGAAAAGAGGGACACAGGAGTTAGTGATAGGTGGATTCAATGTGCTGGAATAAAGTGTCAGTATTTTTAGTCCAGATTTTCTGAACTGCTGAACCTAAAAATTAAATTTTCACTTTCTTACCTAATGGAAAATCTCAGATTTTAGTAAAGACTCCCAACCAACTGTGACTTCGGAAGTACTGGTAAGAAGAAATGGATTGAACACATCTCTGTGGTGTCCTGAGGAAAAATCAATAGCAGGAATCACACATGCACACTGGCTTTGAAGACTGAGATGAAAATGCTTAAACACTGGAGGTCTCCAGTGTAACTAATTATACAAATAAGAGTTACTGAGACAAAATTAACAAATATAAATCAAGTTCTATAAAGATTGCAGCCATGTAAGCAAGAGAATGAGAAAAGGTGGAGTGAGGATATATATGTCTCTAGGCATTTTGTCTTTGGTGGCTCTTTTATACACAAGATACTGTCAAACCAGGAAAGAAGAAATCACAGGAGAAATGTTGACTGGAATGCAGAATTCCAGTTGCTTCTTTTTTGTTTCAAAGAGTAAAGAGACTGAGAGTTTTAGATGTGAATAGGCTGAGAACTTATAGATAAGTACTCCATTGTCACTGACTTTGGTGTGCCTCATGCCAAACTAGAAATCAAACTCCAATCACATTCTACTGAATTTTGGATTCTCTCATGGGCAGTACATGAAATATTGTGATTTTTATATGTTCTAATAATAGTTAATGGTGATTGACTAAAGAACCAATTACTCTTAGCTTATTGTATTTGTAGAGCAATAAAAATGTTCTCATGCTTACACAATGTCTGTAGAGAACACAGATTCTCCACAATGGCACTTTTGGTACAAAGGTCTGTATAACCCTTTGTTGTCAGAAGCCTTCTTGTGTTCTTTAATATCTGGTCATCTAGCCATCAGAGGCCCCTAACACTTCACCCATTCATGACAATCAAAAACTACCTGATTGTTAAAAACTGCCTACAAAGGTAAACTGCCTCAACTGAGAACCACAGGAATATAATGGTATATACCATACAATTCAAATCACTAATGATATTTTTATATTTTTCAAATTTCTATTAAGATAAAAATTATACTTTGTAATGTATGTACATAAGAATATCATTAAAGTGTTGATAAATGTAGACAACATTATAACCCAAATCAAACATGAAATAAAAAAATTATCATCTCAAAAGAGATTCCCTTTTATCCCATGTAGTCTGTTTCTACTTCTCATAAATATCACAAGATCACAGGATGTTATCTTTGTCTACTTATGAATATCATACATTGGGATCACCTGAAAATATTTTGTTTTAGTCCATAGCTATCATTTTCAATTTTCTAAATGTGATTTTGGTATGACTATTTTAATTTTAATGAAGTCAGTTGTATATCTTTTTTATGATCAGTTGTTTATCTAAAAAGTAGTGGCTTTTCCAATGATGGAATATATCTCATTGTCCACCAGAAGATCTATAGTTTTGGCTCTGCTGTTTTAGTCTTTACATGTGTCAAAATGGACCAGAGTATCTGGTACAAAGTACAGATAGGTTCATTTTTCCACATGTATTTGTTGGGTTGTTTCAGTGACATTCATTAACATTCATCTCTGTTTTAACTATGATGTCTTTGTTGAAATTAAATTGACTCTATAATCCCTCTTTATGTAGATTATCTGTTTCTGTGGTTAAGTCTATTCCACAAATATTTTCAGCTGAAATATTTTCATGTTAACTTTTCTAATCACATTTTGGTTTCTTTTATCTTTTTTATTGTTTAGTGAAGTTTCTTGAGCATAGTTATAAGGTTTTAATGATATATTCTGTTAATTTTACTGTCTTGATCATTTTTAGTTATTTTTCAAGACATTTTTCTTGGTTATAAATAACATTCTTGCTGCTTCTTCATATATCATTTACAGTTATTATATGTGTTGGAAAACCCCCACCTCTAAGCCTACCTTCAGTGGCCTAGCAGCATCATCTTCAGTCATCAAGATGTATCACATTTCCACTATCACAAGTCAGACATGAGTTATATCCCCTTATAAAAAACCAGTGCCTTCTCTTTTACCTTCTTTCCCTTCCACTCTCACTTAGAGGTAGCCCCTGCCTCCCCCAATAAACTTCTCAAGTAAGATTTTTTGCATTGTGTGACTTTGTGGTATCTCTTGGCTCCCACCTGCCAAGGTATCTTCAGCTGCTTAAACCATAACTTTGGTGTCAAGATTCAGTAGGATATCCTTTGAGATCCAAGGCACACTGGGACACAATACTTTATCCCCAGTCCACCTGCAACACCTCATTTTCTTGCTAAATTATTGCTGGGCACCCCATCCAACACAGACAATTAGTAAGTTCCTCCTCTTAGTTTGGGTAAACACTTCCCTGAATCTAAGGAAGCAACCATTGAGTTGTCTGCATTGTAAGTGTTATAGCTCTGGAGGGAAAGGTATCCTGACTTGTCAGGAAGTCAGGCTATACCTGAAACTGTGAAGGGACAGCTCTGAAGGGAAAGATATCCTAACTTGTTGGGAAGTCATGCTATACATGGCACTGGGGTATGGTGTGGAGTGGTCTCCAGGCAGGATGTAACAATCCTCTTCTCTCTTAGACAGAGCCATTACAGCTGAGCTCTTCTTTGCTTCCCTTAAGTGGGCTTCCCGACAGAGGTATCCATTTTTTCTTCTCTGCTATCCTACGGGAACTTCCTAGCAAAGACACCCATTTCTTCTCAGCTGCAGCCCAAGACCTTACTTGAGCTTCAATCTGTTGAAGGGGAAACCCTACAGAAATGGAGCAATCTCCCCTGGCTCCAGGGATAAGTTGTTACTTTTTCTGCTTTGCCAGCCTTGAAAGGGAATGTCTCAACAAAGATACTGCTCCATGCTGACAAAGAAGATCTTCACCTAAAACTCTTTTAAGAAAGAGATTTACTTGGGCAGGAGAGTGGCTGCCTCTGAGAGGGTGGGAAAGGACAGCCAACAACTGGCCAGGCAGAGGGGCTTGTATAGGGCTTCTTAGGGGTGGAATTTTTTCAGGGAGAAGATTTTCTGCTCAGGGATTGGTTGGTTTTCCCGCTCAGGGATTAGTTAGATTTGTTGGTCAGTGGCAGAACTGGCTCTGGTTCCAGGGCCAAGGTGGGTTTTTTTCACTAGTTCTGGTTTCAGGGCTAGGGTGGATTTATTTGGCTGGCTCTTTTACCCTACATGTACCCATCTGGTATTCTTGGAGGTGGTGGTACCCCCAGACATGGTCTTTAAGGTTCATGTTGACCTTTCTTGCTGAGGCTAACAACTGAATATGTACTTTGGATGAGGTTTCAATTTTAAGCACAGTTTTTGCCCTCTGGCTTCCTTCAAAAGTCTTGGCGTCAGGTGTTCATCTATGTCTCCTCAAGCTTTTAGTCTTGGCCCCTGCTCAGTGAGATGATGAACAACTGGATAGCTTGTGCCTTCTTTGTTCAGTCCTCCCTGGGTCTTTGGGATACCCTGGACCTCAGGCCCTGGACCTTCTATCTCACCTATGGGAACTGCATCATTGTTTGTACACCAAGGTTCTCCCTTGGGATGCCTTTTGGAGAACCTCAGACTGCTACACCTAGCACCTGACATAAGGGCTTCTAAATGTACCCACCTTTGCAGTTAAATCTTGCCCCAATATACCTTAGATAATCAATCCAAATGGCCACCTAACAGCACCCTAGATCTCAACATTATACAGGACTTTTACAACTACTGAGAGCAACTGTGGAAGTCAAGGGAGGTATTTTATGTCCAAACTTTCTCTTCTCTTTACTCCAAGCTTTCCCTCTGTTCTTCCTGTTCCACTACTCAGCTCCTTCTAACTATGAAGTCCGAATCAGAGGAAGCCTCCACTACTTTTGATCCTGCTAACAAGCCCCCTCCTTTAATGGCCCCAACACACAGTTCCTTCTCTTCTGGCTCCTTCAGTCTCCTCTTCTCCCTCTCCAGAAGTAGGCCATTCTAATCGCCCTACTCTGTCACCCACTTTCACCCTACCAGCAGCCTTCAGTCCCCCAACTACTCACTCCTGCTCTGCAGTGGGACCTCTTTATCTCTCCCCACCAGGCCTCACCTGGCTTCCATGCTCCCTTTGCAGGAGGTTTCCAGGGTGGATGGCCCAATCAAGGTACCTGAAACCTTTTCATTAAGTGAACTCTATCAAATAGGGAAAACCTGGGGTCTTATACCTCTAATTACTCTAGTTTCACTAAAGAATTCTAATACATTACCCAATCCCATAGCCTCATCTTCTACAACATATATATGATTTCAACTAATAACCTACTTCTAGAAGAGCACAGGTGAGTGTGGGAGCAGGTTAGAGCACATGCAGATGAAATCCATTGAACTAATACAACATACCCAGCTGAGGCTGAGGAGGTCCGCCCAACTGGGATCTCCAATGTAACAATAGTACCCAAGGTGGCATTTTAGCTAGAGATCTATTTACAACTTGCCTTCTGGCTGGTCTCCATAAGGCTGCCCTTAAACCAGTAAACTATGAGAAACTCCAAGAGGTCATCCAGGACAAACATGAAAACCTGTTTCAGTTCCTAGGATGCTGCACAAAAGCCCTCTTACAGTTTACCAGTCTAGACCCCAAAAACCCAGAGGGTAAACAACTCATGATCTATTTCTTTTCCCAGAGTTTCCCTGACATTAGGGCCAAGCTTAAGCATCTGGAGAGAGGACCCCTAACCCCACAGACAGAAGTTTTAGCACTGACCATTTAGGTGTACCATAGGAGAGAAGAAAAAGACCATAAACAGAAATACCAAGTGCTGGCCAAAGCCATTCAATAAACTTCTTTGACTGTCCAGGCTCCCTTGCCTTCTAGGACTCAAAGGACTACCAGTCCCTGCTTCAAATGTAGTCAGCAGGGTCATTGGGCCCAGCCCTGCCATAACCCCCACAGGCCACCCTGGCTACATGCAAAGTGACCAGAAGTGAGACATTGGGCTGCTGACTGCTTCCGTGTCCCATGCAGCATGTGGACATCAAACCCAGATCACCCTCCAACTTACCTTTCAGCCCTGGCCATGGACAACTGAAGGGGCTGAGGCAACCTTGGCTTGACCGTTATCATCTCTGACAAGGAGCCCCAGGTAATCATTATGGTATCAGGGTGATCCATCTCCTTTGTCTTAGATACCAGGGCCACTTATTCAGTCCTGACAGAGCTTTGGGGACCCACCTCTCCTTGTTTCCCTATTGTTAGGGTAGGAGGACAGCTGTACCAACCTTGTCAGACCTTACCACTCAATTATATTTTCAGGCATGTTCCTCTCAGTCAGTCTTTCCTGATGGTGCCACCCTGTTGTGCCCTCTTACTGGGAGGGGATATTCTAGCTAAATGGGAGCCTCTATTTCCTTTGCTTCTCCCATTTGCCTGACCCCAGATTCACAAAAAGCCCCTTTGCTCCTACTCCTAGCCCCCCAACATACTGGTTCCAAAATGTCATTTCCTTTGCCAGCCTCCCAGCTGGTCCCCAAGGTCTGGGATACCCTAAGCCTCTCCTTTGCCAAACACCATTCCCCTATGGTCATCTGATTACAGGACCCTACATAGTAGATCACCCAAGTCCATTACTCACTGTTGCTTCAGAGCCTCAGCAGACTTAAGCCTATCATCTCTGCCCTCCTAAGAAAAATCTTTGCCCAACATCTTCCCCTTTTAATACCCTATACTTGCAGTTAAAAATCCCAATGGGACCTATTGCCTTATTCAAGACCTCTGGCTCATCAATTCTGCACTCTGTCCTGTCATGGATAACCCTTACATACTCCCTTCTACTTTCCCCTCAGGAGCCTCCCATTTTCTCTGTCCTGGACCTCAAGGATGCCTTTCTATCTATCCCCTTTGACACTCAGTCACAAAATGTTTTCACTTTCATCTCAACTGACCCTGGTGCCCAAATCTCTATGCAACTCACCTGGACTGTCCCACCCCAGATGTTCTGGGGTAACTCACATCTTCTTGGCCAGGCCCTGGCCTCTGATATATTCTCTTTGTCTGTTCCCAGGTCTAAACTTACACAGTAAGCAAATGGTCTTCTCTACAATCCATCCCTACAAATTAGCCAAATTGACACCCCTGTTCTTCTAAATTTCTTATCCAGTCAGAGCTAAAGAGTCTTACCATCTAAGGTATAAGAGTTCACCCCTCAGATATCTATTTGGGATTAACCATTTGTACCAATCCTGGAAGTCATTACCTTTGAAAGAAAACACATAATCCAATTTCTTACAGTCCCCTCTACCAAAGAGGAGTTTTTTTTTTTTAATCATTCCTGGGAATAGATGTCATCTTATGTTCCAAGATCCCCTCCTTTTCCCTCCTTTCTCAACCCCTATATGAAGCAGCTCTTGGTTCATCACATGAATCCTTTCTCATACCCATTACCAAGCACTTTCAGAAGCTCCAACATGTCTTCCTCCAGGGCCCAGTACAACACCTCCCATATCTAGCCTCTCCCTTCTCCCTCTGTATCACAGAAAAAGAGATATGCCCTCAGTGTCTGAGGCCACCAACTTTGACCTTCCTTTGCACCCATGGCATACCTGTCAAAAAAATTACACCTTACCACCCAGGGATGGGCACCCTATATATGTGCTCTAGCAACTATCAAGCTTCTCATTTGTGAATTCTAAAAACTATCTTTTGGGTCATCTACCACTCTCTTCTTTCTCACAACCTGTCCCACTTCTTATTGTATAAAGTTTTACAAACTCTCCCTCCTGGGTTGGTTCTCTCCAGGTGGCACTAGTAGAAGATGCCATACGTACTTTCCAATCATGCCCACCCCTCAACATCTCAAGTCTTCTTCCTTGACCAAACACTGACCACTCCCCATCCCATTCTTGCATTGAAACTTTAGAGGAACTACAGTCCCATCCCTGGAACATACAGGAGAGTACAATGAATCAGGCGATCTGTACCTGGTACACAGGGAGCAGCTTATTTTTATACAAAGGACCCTAAAATCAGACTATGACATATTAAAACAGTGTTAAATACTGAGGTGGTTGAGGCACAGGCCCTCTGTGTCACACCACTATAATAGCTCTCACCAGTACCTTAAAATTGGCACAAGGGCAATCCCTAAACATCTAAAGACTCCAAACATGCCGTTCACATCCTCCTGTCCCATACTGTCATCTGGAAAGAGTACAGACTGCTTACAAAAAAAGGAGAATCAACAACAAACTCAGACCTAATTATGGCCATGCTCACAGCCTCCCGTCTCCCCAAAGCTATAGAAATTGTCCACTGCTGGTCCCGCCAGACCAACAATTCCATCATTTCTAAGGGAAATAACTGAACTTCTAATAAAGTGGCTAGAGATGTGGCTTTTTGAGGCCCAGATCCATCTCACCCACTGCAGGACAGCCTTGCACTACAACCTACAACCCCTCTAACACCCACTAACAACAAATTCTATTCTACCTACACCAGTTCTTTCATCCTAATAGCCAAGCCCTGTCACCCTGTCTCATTTTGTTAGGCTGACCTGCATTCCAAACCTGAGGATTTGTGTTTCCTAAGGGATATTACTGCTTCTTGTAAAGTCTGCCAAATGTCAGACCCCTACTCCAGTTATTGCAGCTCCCCCGCCTTTTCTTACTCACCAGCCCATAGGCTCTCTCGCTGGAACTGACTGGCAACTTGACTTTACCTACATGCCCACAATCAAATGCATTAAATAACTCCTGATCTTGGTGGAAACCTTCCCCTGGTGGGTAGAGGCATTCCCTATCACCAACAAAAGGACTCAGACTGTCTCAATCCTCCTTCTCCAGAAAACCATTCCTTGCTTTGGAATCCCTGCCTTTCTCCAGCAACTTCAAACAGACCTCCAAAAACATAAGGAACAACTTGATGCCTCCAGTCACTGGACCTTTGAGAACCCCATATGGAATTAGATACTTCCTTTCCTGACCTCATTTTTCTGCTTTTACTAATTTCACCCTACTTCATCAGTTTCTTCTCTACATCCCTCCAATGGCAAACAAAATACTCTATAATCAAACAATCAGTTGTCGTCAGGACTACCAACCTCTTGCCACAGAGTATGAGGCTCACGATTCTGAGCCCTGATGGTGAGGATCAACAGTGCCCTGAAGATATCTCTGCCCCATATAGCATGAAGCAGTCTAAAGAGCACAGTGCACCCATCCCTGCCACAGCAGAAATGACTAAATATTCCCTCACCTTTTATAATAAATAAGAGGGAGAAATGTAGAAAAATCACACCCCTAGGCCCACCTTCAGTAGCTTAGTGACAGCAGGACACATCAGCAGCAGCAGTAAAGATATGACACATTTCCATTGCCACTCAAATTGTGCATGAAGCTACACCCTTATAAAAAGTCAGTGCCTTTTCTCCCTAACCTCTTTCCTTTCCACCTTCACTCAGAGGCAGCCTCTACATCCACCCTTCCTCATTAAACCTCTCCAGTGAGGTCTGTTGTATAGTGGGATTTTGTGGCATTCCTTGGCTTCAATGTACCTATATTCCTCCTTTCTCTTAAATCATAACATAGGCATTTTCCTTGTAGGAACCTCAACTAGATTATTTTTAATTTGATTTAAATTTTAAATTTTAATGGATTTGACATTTCTAGTGGATATGATCTTTCTGTTGAACTTGCTTTTGCAGAAATTGACAAGACTACACCATGATATGCTTAAGGGGAAGGTTTTTATTGCATATATAAAGGAGAAAGCCATCTGAAAGAGCTGAGAAAGAACATAATAGACTGAACATGGCCAGCAGACTGGAACTGGACAGGAGAGAAGCAGGAACAGAGTAAAGGGGTAGAGGCAGGGGGAAGTAAGAGAGAAAGGCAGAGAAGGCAAAAGAGGAGAGCATAGCCAAATTAGCAGGTTTATAAAAGAATGAGAAGCTGGGGGGGAGGGAAACTTCTGATCTGAGGAAGTTTATGGGGAGGGGGAGCAGAAGAACTAGGATATCAGCATGGACTCTGAAATGTGTAACTAGTACTTGTGACACTGAGGATGGCGGGGTCCACCAGAGGCTTTGTATGTTAGGAGGTACCCAGATAGCGATTTTTACCTTCTGCCAGTGAGTGATAAGTGAAAGGGCTCCTTTGTTAGATAAGAACCAGCTTGGAAAGTTCATACAGAGTGCTTGGTTTTGTCTCAGCAGCACAATTTGGGGAAATGGAGTTTCCTTTGGACCTGACCAGTTTTAGGAGATGGTATTAATGCAGCTATTTTGAGTGTGATTGGTAATTTCTTGAAACAGTGTGCTTCACTCAAGGGCCTGTGATGCTAGAGAATCAACACTCATAAATTCTCAACCCAAGACAGTGATCAGAGTTTGAAAAAATAAGCAAAGCAGAATGTAAGCATCATTTAAATCAACTTAAGAGAGAGACAGAGGCCAGGCGGTGGTGGTGTGTGCCTTTAATCCTAGCACTTGGGAGGCAGAGGCAGGTGGATCTCTGTGAGGTTGAGGCCAGTCTGGTCTACAGTGCAAGATCCAGGACAGGCAACAAAACTATACAGAGAAAACCTGTCTTGAAAAAACCACATATGAAAGAAAGAGACAGAGAAACTATCAAGAGTGAGAGCTCATCCAAAGAGAGATTGAAAGCATCAAACATCTTTTCTTGATTTTTACAGGTCTGTGGCAGAAACTGAGCAAAGGTGAAGGGAACTGATTCATTATCTGAGCTATCATGAGCAGAGTAGATGATTCGCCTACAGATTGTACATCTTTCCATGGCCCTACCAGGAGATGGTCATGCTCTTTTCATGTGCTAGTCATGCAGGGAGGAGTGATTGAAGCCCTCTCCCTTTGTCCATTTCTGACATTAGCCTTGTTAAGGTTGACTTTGACTGTCTGCTAGCCCTTGGTCCCTGGCTGGTGCAGTTACTTCCCATCTTCCAGATGTCTCAAGTGATGTTTATTGTACTAAAGTCTCTTTGTTCTATTGGATACTGAGTAGTAATTGGAGTTGTTCTGATTTAACTCCTTTGGCAAGGAATAGTGTGGGGCCACTTTTCTGAAAAGGGAGGATGCTAAGAAACTGTCATCCTGTCATCCTTTTATTTGTTACCTGCATTTGATACAAGATATAAGAAAGAACAATAGTTCTTTAAAGTATATCCCCCAAGGGTTTCAGGGGGCCTGATGGCCTGTGATCACTGACACAGAATTATATCCCTCTCATCTATTTAGCTTAGTTATCTCATTACCAATTAAAGCCCCTCTATTCATTTTCCTCAAAATCCAGGCTTCACCATTTTAACACTTACTCTTCCATTTAATTCCACTTTCCATTCTTTTTTTTTCTTTCATTTTTCTTTATTAAGAAATTTTCTACTCACTCCACATACTATCCACAGATCCCCCCTCCTCCCTGTTCCCACCCCTCAGCCCTCTTTCCCAAGCTACCCTGCATCCCCACATCCCCCAAATCAAGGTTTCCCATGGGGAGTCAGCAGAGCCCAGAACACTGAGCCTAGGCAGGTCCAAGCCCCTTCCCACTGCACCAAGGCTGTGCAAGGTGTCACACCACAGGCACTGGGTTCCAGAATCCTGCCCATAGACCAGGGACAGATCCTGATTCCCCTGCCTGGGTGCCCCCCAAACAGTTTGAGCCAAACAACCATCTTCCATATCCAGAGAGCCTAGTCCAGTTCCATGGGGGCTCCAAAGCACCAGTCCACAGCTCATGGGCTTCTACTAGTGTGGCTGGTCATCTCTGCATGTCCTCCCATCATAATCTTGACGTCCCTTACCTGCAGTATCTCTCCTCTCTCTCATCAACTGGATTCCTGGAGCTCAGCCTGGTGCCTGGCCGTGTACCTCTGTATCTGCCTCCATCAGTCACTGGACAAAGGTTCTATGATGACAGCTAGGTTATTTGCTAGGCTGGTCACTAGAGTAGACCAGTCCAGGTATCCTCTGGACCACTGCCAGCAGACCAAGGTGGGGTCATACTTGTGGATTCCTGAGAGCCTCCTCAGCACCCTGCCTCTTCCTATTCCCATGTAGTCCTCATCTATCATGGTATCTTCCTCCTTGCCCTCCCACTCTGTCCCTGTTCCAAATTGAACTTCCCATTTCCCTATGTTCTAATCCCCCACTCTTCGCTCTCCCCCGCCCCCCCCCATACCCAGTCCACTCATGTAGATCTCATCCACTTCTCCTTCAGAGGGTCATCCATGTGTCCTTCCTAGTGTCTTTCCCTGTTAGCTAGCCTCTCTGGAGTTGTGGGTTGCAGTCTGGCCATCCCTTCCCTCACATTTAGTATCCACTTATGAGTGAGTACATACTATGTTTGTCCTTCTGAGTCTGGGTTACCTCACTCAAGATGATATTTTCTAGTTCCATCCATTTGCCTGAAAATTTCATGATATCATTGTTTTTTACTGCTGAGTAGTATTCCATTGTGTATATGTGCCATATTTTCTTTATCCATTCTTCAGTTGAAGGGCATCTAGGTTGTTTCCAGGTCTTGCTATTCAGAATAATGCTGATATGAACATAGTTGAGCATGTGTCCTTGTGGTAAGATTGAGCATTCCTTGGGTACATGCCCAAGAGTGGTATAACTGGGTCTTGAGGAAGACTTATTCCCAATTTTCTGAGAAACCACCATACTGATTTCCAGAGTGGTTGTACAAGTTTGCATTCCCACCAACAGTGGAAGAGTGTTCCCCTTGCTCCACATCCTCTCCAACATAAGCTGTCTTCAGTGTTTTTGATCTTAGCCATTCTGACAGGTGTAAGATGGTATCTCAGAGTTGTTTTGATTTGCATTTCCCTGATGACTAAGGATGTTGAGCAATTCCTTAAATGTCTTTCAGCCATTTGAGATTCTTCTGCTGAGAATTCTCTGTTAAGCTCTATAGCCCATTTTTTAATTGGGTTGTCCAGTATTTTGATGTCTAGCTTTTTGAGTTCTTTATATATTTTGGATATCAGCCCTCTGTCAGATGTGGGGTTGGTGAAGATCTTTTCCCATTCTGTAGGCTGTCATTTGGTCTTATTGACTGTGTCCTTTGCTCTAAAAAAACTTCTCAGTGTCAGAAGGTCCCATTTATTAATTGTCACTCTCAGTGTCTGTGCTACTGGTGTTATATTCAGGAAGTGGTCTCCTGTGCCAATTCATTCCAGACTACTTACTACTTTCTCTTCTATCAAGTTCAGTGTAACTGGATTTATGTTGAGGTCTTTGATCCACTTGGACTTGAGTTTTGTGCATGGTGACAGATATGGATCTATTTGTAATCTTTTGCATGTTGATATCCAGTTATGCCAGCACCATTTGTTGAAAATGCTTGCTTTTGTCCATGGTACAGTTTTGGCTTCTTTGTTGAAAACCATATGTTCATAGGTGTGTGGATTAATGTCAGGGTCTTCAATTCAATTCCATTGGTCCACATGTCGGTTTTTATGCCAGTTCCAAGTTGTTTTTATTACTATTGCTCTATAGTAGAGCTTGAGGTCAGGAATCATGATGCCTCCAGAGGTTGCTTTATTAAACAGGATTCTTTTAGCTATCCTGGGTTTTTTGTTTTTCCATATAAAGTTAAGTATTGTTCTTTCCAAGTCTGTGAAGAATTGTGTTGGGATTTTGATGGGAATGGCATTGAATCTGTAGATTGCTTTTGGTAAGATTGTCATTTTTACTATGTTAATCCTAGCTATCCATGAGCATGGGAGATCTTTCCATTTTCTGATATCTTCTTCATTTTCTTTCTTCAGAGACTTAAAGTTCTTATCATACAGGTCTTTCACTTGCTTAGTTAGAGTTACCCCGAGGTATTTTATATTATTTGTGGCTATTTTAAAGGGTAATGTTTCTCTGATTTCATTCTCAGCTCCTTTTTCATTTGTATATAGGAAGGCTACTGATTTTTTTGAGTTAATCTTGTGTCCTGCCACGTCACTGAAGGAGTTATCAGCGGTAGGAGTTCCTTGGTAGAATTTTTGGGGTCACTTATGTATACTGTCATATCACCTGCAAATAATGAAAGTTTGACTTCTTCCTTTCCAATTTGTATCCCCTTGATCTCCTTTTCTTGTCTTATTGCTCTAGCTAGAACTTCAAGTACTATGTTGAATAAGTATGGGGAGAGTGGACAGCCTTATCTTATTCCTTATTTTAGTGGAATTGTTCATTGTCCATTCTTACTATAACATTTGTGAAACACTTGGACTTTTCCCCATAGTCCCTTTCCCTTACTGCCTACAGAAAACTAATTTCTTGTATCCATTTTTCAATTCCTATAGTCTCAGAACTCATCCTTAATCTAGATTTTTGACATAACTCCTAAAGTGTGTTATTATTTATCGGATTTCAATGAATTGTTCAAGGTGTTATGTGATAACTTTCCCAAAATTTTCTAAGTTAGAATTTAAAGCTAGAAACCAAAATAGAAACCTCCAGGTACTGCATGAAATTTAACCCTCAGACCTGTAGTAGTTACTCAAGGCACACAAGATACATATATATATAGCTCAGTATTTCAGCAAGAACTCATGGATAATGCATGCAGACTCCCTCGTCACCAGGACCCTCATTGCAAAGCATCACCACTTCAGCATTCTCTAAATCCAAACTCCATTTCTTTAACTCAGTGATGCACATGCTTACTATTACTGGTGTTTCTCCCTTAGAGTGAATGAAATATCTCAAAGAATACTGTCAGGGAGAAAGACGGATTTATATCCAATTATTTTTTTCTTAAGAGTAACTTTTAAACTATTCATTGAACAAGTTCTGAAAAAAAATTCTTTTATATATTTTTGTACTGATGACAAAATATGCTGTTTATGGCAGAATGGTAAGCCTAGCAGTAATTTATGTATCATAGGCAGAAATAAAAATCTTTGTCATTAAAAATGCCTTACTAGTCATAAAATTAGCATTCACTTATTGTAGAATCATAAAAAATATATATTTATATAATTCAAAATACCTAGAGACAAACCACCTAAAAAGTAGCTGTTAAGATTTGGAACATTTTTATTCTTTTCTATGAAAAAATTAAAGCTATTGATGTCTAAGAATTTTATTAAGAACTGTTGCCACTTCGGGTTCCAAAACAATGTAATTAAAAATAGAAACTGACTGCTGCTTTTGTCAATAGAACTCCCTACTTCTTTTAGTGACATTTTTTTCAATGAAGAAAAATTTCATTGTCCAATATTTACTGGAGCTTCACTAAAGTATCTATCTATTCTTGTAGCCAAAGAATTGATTGAGAACCAAGTTTGATGACTCATCCCTTCTTCCTGAGAAGTGATAAAGCAGAAATAATGCTTTGGTGTGTATTCATTGCATGAAACAAACTACACTTTCTGCTACATGGGTGCAGGGCATCCTGTTTTGATACATACTGTTCACTACCACCTTCTTTTCTGATGCTTATTATTCTGTGACTTCATTGTAATTTTTTTTTATTTTAGCTTGGATTTTAAGTGCCACTGCTTGTATTTTATGAATGAAGAATGCTAACTAATACAAAATTCAAGAGAAGTTCATCAAGTTCATCAAGAGAAGAGTTGATGCCAAATACCAATGCACTCATGTAACAGAATGGTGAGGGTGGTGAGATAACAGGGATCTGAAGGCAAAGTCATTCCTTGTTCAAGGTCAGAATGAAATTTTCAGAATTTAGAGGAAATAATCAATGACTCTTAGGTTTGATGACCCTACCCTGAGATCTGTGACACCAAACATTTCTATGTCAATATGTGGAACAAACACACTGAGTTTAAAATTCTTACATTTGTATAAGGCTTGGCATGAAAGATTGAGTATTAATAGCCAGATAATAAAAAGCAGAGCAGTCAGAACAAGAGTTTTAGATGATCCAAAGATTTAAATTTCATCAAACTTGAAATATCAAACAGAAGTTTTTGCTTAATACTTAGGTATACATGTTGTTTCTCACATGCAAATCACAGCTAATGTATTCCCTCACTCAAATAGTCCTACTTATATGTCTGATTCTAGATTCAAAATGCAAAGTATTCCAAATGTGGATGTATAAAAATTGGAATAAGAAATCAAGCAAAAACTCAAAAAAATACAGAAGGAATTTTCAAATTACATCTTTTCAAACCTCCAGGGTAGAAATAGATTTTGAACTTCTAAAAATATAGATGTAAGCAACAAAATTTTATTTCAGGTTATATTTATTCATAAATATTCATAATTAAAGATTTTGGTCAGTGGGTTTTCATGTGAATTCTAATCCAAGATCATTGGTATTATTTCTCTTCAGTGTGTCTATTCATTTATCTTTTCATGAAATCTGCCAAGAAGTCCAAAATGTTGTCCCCCTTCACAAAATCTTAGAGAATCAGTTAATTACACATAGCATTACTTACAACCAGGAAGAAATAAAGGGATGTAATTTATACATGTTCTTTAAATCTCTGCTATTCTCTTCTATTTAAATAAGATGTCTTTTTGTTGAACTTGTGTTTGGCCTGTAGGAAATGTAGTCACAAATCTCTGATTCCCTAAAAGAACTCTTCTATTTCTTCCAGAATTTTCTAGTGCCTTGGACAAGTTTCACTTATATGACCGATTGTGTTATAACCTTGCCGTTTCTGTGTGTGTTTCCTCAGAAGATGAGTGTGCTCTGTCACAAAGGGAAATATTAAGCTTGGTTTCAGGAAACTAGCATGGAAATCCCATACTTTCCATGTAACAGCTATTGATTTATACTTTACTATTGGTTTTGTATTCAAGAAATATAGCAGTGTGTAAAGCCAAACTTAGTCAATTATCCCAGCTTTTTGTACCTCATTACTAGCTGCAGTAAACCTAGTCCCATCCATATTTTCAGTCTCTGTTTCCTCCTCTTTGCTATAGTGTTGGTGTAAAAATTAAGTGGATCAAATAATTCAAGCACTAAAGCAATACTTGATATAGTAATTGCACAAAATATGTTAATTTACTATTGAAAAACAAATTGCTCAGTTATGCTTTATAAACTATGATTACTGCAGATATTTGCTACTAGAATGGATTTTTTTTAATGTCTGAATAAATTAATGAATGAATGATCAACATTTCCTGAATTATGTTTTTAAAAACTCTGAGCAAATTAATGTATTTATAAGTCAATTTGGTTCTTATCACAATCAATTTTAAAGACTTAGATTTTTTAAGACCTAGACTTTTGGAGTTGAATGAAAGAAAAGATAGTTCCTCATATTTTTGAAAGAGCTATATCCATATGTCAAGATGTCCTTGACCTTGTTCTCTGCTTCCACCTTTATGGAAAACTGGATCCATCTATCTTTGTGATGGCCTACTATAGTTATTATAACAAGTACAAATGCCTACTTCCCATAACTCTGTGGCCAGAAACATCCTGTGTCTTCACAGCTGAATACAAAAGATTTCCTTCCTCCAAAACTTGTAATAGTTGTTTAATATGCTTCCACAATACACACAAATTTAGTACAAAAGATTCCCCAAACATAAAACTATTGCTATTTCCCTTGGTTATTCCCCAGAGATAAAAGGTAAGTCCCTATTGCTGAAGACACGATGCACTTCAGAAACAGGGCCTACAGGCCTGTAAGCTGTAATTCGTCTGAATTACCCCTCCCTAAAGATTAGTTTTCATGGTACCAGAAAGCTCCATGCAAGCTTCCAAAGGAGAGAGCCAACCAACAGTATTATACAGCTACGATGCCTAGTATCCACATCAAGACCAGCATGGTAAGATAATCCTATGTGTGTGGTAGTGGTAATCATACCTTGGTGGTAACAATAGCTCTCTAATTGGACTTAAGACATATTCAACAAGAAGAAAAACATGTCTGCTTCTAGAAACCTAGCTTAATACTCAGTGCTAGCAAAGTCATGATTATTGGAGGAGAATCTACAACCACTAATGTACTCAACTAGAAATATACCTAACAACATTCTTTTGTCTTTATACCCACAGATAAATGTAGCCTCCATCCCTTATCAAGGAAACTTCTCTTTACCATAGATGGATACCACTTCAGAAAACCACAGCCAGTCAAAATGCAGAGCTGTGGAGCCCTGTTTCTGCAAATATATCTATAAAATCCTCACATACCTAAGGCTCAAATGACTTTGGGTAAGAGGGGGGCAAAAATATCACAAGAGCCAGAGGATCAGAGAGTTTTCTGTGAGACTGTTTCTTAGCAATTTCAGAGGCTACACTCATTAACTCTCACCAATATGACCACCCAAACATGAGCTGGACAAGAAAACCACCAATGAACATGCCAAATTGGATGAAGAAAAGCCCACAAGACCTCAAGCCTAAACAATATCTATGGGAAGCTGAGGAAAGCTGGGAGCTGGAGAGGTGGGTTTTATGATATTTTGTTTGTGTTCTGACAAATAAAGCTTGCCTGGAGATCAGAGGGCAGAGCTAGCTACTAGTTAACCATAGAGGCCAGGCAGTGGTGGCGCATACTTTTAATCAGTGTTTGAGGGGGAAGGCTAAAAGATCAGAGAAGCAGGACAGCTGCAGTCATTTCTTGCCTCTATGAGTCCTCAGCCTGAATGGGCATCTTATCTCTACAAATCCTCAGGCTGAATGGGCCCAAGATCCTGTCTACACCCAGTTTATATTCTTGTCTCCACCCCCCCAAGGGCTGGAATCAAAGGCATGAGCCTCCCAAGTGCTGGGATCAAAGGCATGCTCCACCACTACCTGGCTTTTTCTCTTTTAGACTGGTTCAATCTCCTGTAGCCCAGGGTGGCCTTGAACTCCTGATCTTCCTGTTTCCTCCTCCCAAGTACTAGGATTAAAGGTGTGTGCCACACAGCCTGGCCTCTATGGCTAACTAGTGGCTAGTTCTGCCTTCCGATCTCCAGGCAAGCTTTATTTGTCAGAACACAAACAAAATATCATATAACAGAGGTCGTCTTTCTTAGGGAAGAAAACACCAATTCTTTGCTTGTCAAATTCCAAATGGTCAGCTTTGAAGACATACATACAAGTAGCATTATACCAAATGAGCAAGCTATATTTAAGATTATACATATATTCCCATAGCAACAATTGTTAAAGTGTAATAAGTGTAAAAGAGTCATGAATTTGGAGGAGAGTGGAGACCAATATATGGGAATGTTTTAAGGAAGGGAGAACTATTGCAATCAAAAAATAATCTTAACAATAATAAACATTTTTCTTATACAAAAATATCATTACATATTAATACTTATAATGCACTTTTAATAGCTAATATTTTATCTTTCTTAAAATTTAAAGATGTATAAATAACATTTGAAATGCAACTGTAGGCATTCTCCCCCACAGAACTCCAATATCTCTGTGTTTCTCTCTCTGACTACACATGATGCCCTTGTGACATTTGCCATTAGTCCTTGAAATTCCACATTGTCAATTGTTTCACTGATTGTGGTTATAAAATATTGCCCAAGATTGAGCATTTACCCCAAATCTTAAAAAGCTGTAAAAGGAAATAGGTTTTGAAGGGGAATATTTTAAAAATGGTTTTATAAAACAGTTTTTTTTTCTGTGTTTCTTTCATTGGCCAGGAAAGTATCACTAAAATCTGAATGTATAGTATAATAACAATAGGAGAAATTTGTGATTGACAGTCCACTTTGAAATAATCAAGAGTGCTAATCTTTAAAATAATTATATCTCCTTCTAATGGACATTATGTTAAAATAATTAAAATTAATATTTACCATTATTTAAAAGATCAGAAATATGGTGAATTACATTAGAATTACAGCCATGAAGTTATTTTTATAATTTTAATTTAATTTCTTATATGTGTGTCTGTATACCTGTGCATGATGTGTATGCTTGATGCCTGTTCAGGCCAGAATATGATGTCAGGTATCCTGGAAAAAGAGTTACAGAAGGTTTTGAGTGGAACTGTGGGATCTGGAATGTGGTGATATATTGTGTACCCCCATAAAATTTGCCTGAAGATCAGAGAAGAGAACAAGCCACTAGATGAAATATAGAGGCCAGGTAGTGATGGCACACACTTTTAATTGTAGCACTCAGGAGGCAGAGAGTCATCTGGATCTCTATGAGTTCAAAGCCACCCTGTGATGAGATTGACTCAGTTTAGGAAAGAAATAGAGCCAGATAGTGGGGGCACACACCTTTAATCTCAGTACTTGGGATTCACAGGCCATTAATCCCAGCACTAGGAAGGAAGTGATGCCTGGACAAAGAAAGGTATGTAAGGTGTGAGGAGACAGGAACTAGAGCTTTTCAGGCTGAGTCCTAGAGGTAAGACATGGGATTGGCTTGTTCCATTGTCTCTCTGATCTTAGAAATTCAAGCAACATCTGGCACCCAACATGGGGCACAAACTCATGAAAAAGCCATTGGAGCTACAAGCAGCCAGAGTCCCTACCCTGCTGGCTAAGTTTTTGTTGTAGCTTCTCTGCAGCAAAATCTATAGGTTTTTGGCTCCAAAAACCACAGGAGTTAGTGACTTTCACATGTTTCCTCATGCAGATTGCTGGATCTTTCAGTTCTTTCCTCTTCTGGTGTGTTCTGGCTTTCCTGGGGCCCTCTCCATGGGTTGCTGCCACATCATCATCTGAATCAACATTGTCAGCAGATTGGGTGAGTCAATCATGGTTTTTTTAAAGGGAGGAATTAGTTAAAAGAAAGGATTTTTCCACATTAAAAAAGGGGAAACATTTTTACAAAGGTGGGGGTTTGGTCTCTGATAATACAATAATGATAGACTATCTGAAAATGGAAAAGTTAAATGAAAGGACAATTAATGTTGATGGGATTTATGTTATGCCAATTATAAATATTATTTGTTTGATTATTTCTGTTTTATTATTTAAAAAGTTCATTAATATAAGTGCCAAGATAAAAGTTTTAGAAAAACCTGTTAAAAACAGATCATAGAAGCCGGACAGTGGTGGCGCACTCAGGAGGCAGATGCAGGTGGATCTCTGTGAGTTCAAGGCCAGCCTGGTCTCCAAAGCGAGTTCCAGGAAAGGCGCAAAGCTACACAGAGAAACCCTATCTTGAAAAACCAAAAAAAAAAAAAAAAAAAAAAAAACAGATCATAGAGATATTCATACCCAGACAGAAGAATTTAAAGGAGAACCAATCTTAGCATTGCATTTTAAGGTTACAGAGAAACAGCCTAAGGCTTTCAAACAGCCAACCTTAATCAATCCATTAACCTTACAGGAACTGCAAAATGACAGACATCCTCAAGGCTGTGTAAGAGCTGATTGGACTCCTGTGCAAATGTTAGATTTGAGAGAATCAAAGAAGCAATAGCCTCATATGATCCACTCATCTTTCATAAAGCAGATGTTAAATTCATGGTCAACTTGTAGTAGAATTATCCCTCAAGACTCGAGATATTTGGTTACAGCAGCCTTAGAGGCTGGTCCCCAATTACAATGGAGGGCCTGGTAGAAAGATGAGGCTAAGATCATTGAACAATGAAGTAGAGCTAGAGGTATGGAAATTTCCCAAGATCAACTTCTTGAAGAAGGTGATTATGCTGATATACAAAGACAATCTTTATATGATGACCATATCCTAGCTTTATGCCACATGGCAGCCTTGAATGCTTGGGACAGAATTGAACAGGTAGGAAAGAAAATTGAGTCATTTGTTAAAGTTATACAGGGCCCAAAAGTAATTTTCACTAATTTCCTACAAAGACTGACTTCAGTAATAAATAGAATGATACAATTAATAATTGAATTTCTGGCTTTTGAAAATGCTGATGCATAATGAAAAGAATAATTAGGCCATTAAAGGCAAGATTGGCACCCTTGGAGAAATGGATCTGAGATACAATTAATATTGAATCTCATGACCATGAAGATGCTTAGATAGGAGAGGTGATTTCCAGATGTTTGAAGAAAAGTAGTTGTGTCAAATGTTTTAATTACCATAAACAAGGCTACCTAAAAAGGGACTATAAACAGTGTGTTCCTAGAAATAATGTTTTCTCAAGGGATAATCCCAATAGAACATCTCTCCCTTGTGGATTATGCAGAAGCTGTAGTAAAGACAGACATTGGACTAATGAATGTAGGTCAACAAGGGACAGACATTAATATCCTTTACCTTTGCCATCAGGAAACTCCCTGAGGGGCCTCTCACAGGTCCCCATTTCAAATTCAGTTCAATCCTTTCCTGTCACCTTCAAGAACAATTAAAGAACCTAATGCCTATTGTAAAAAACCATACTGCTTGGGGTGGTAGAACAGTTATAGCAGAGAGAACAAGAAATTCAGGAGAAACCATAAAGCAATTTTTTTGTCAAACTTCTATAAATGAACAAAGACCAAAATTAAAAATATGAATAAATGATGTTCTCATTGAAGGTCTTGTAGGCAGGTGCAGATGTAACAATAATTGCACCAGAATCTTGGCATCCAAAATGGCCTCTTCAGGAGGTAAATGTTAAACTTTTGGGGGTTAGAACATTATCTCAAGTGACAGAGCATTAGATGGGTCAAATGTATAGGGCCACAAGGACAGATAGGAAAATTAAAGCCATGTGTGGTCAATATAGCTATGAATTTATGGGAATATGATTTGTTACAATAATGGAATACCCACACTAACACTCCTCCAATCTCAGAAACAAACCATAACCTAACATATGTTTCTGGGAAAAAATATTATAAGATATTATAAAGAACAGTCACCAACCATCCAGATTGTACAAGAACAATGCACAACAGCTGCTGGTCTTTCAAAGACACCAATAGTTCCTACCTTTAAAATTGTTAACAGACAAGCCTGTGTGGATTCAGCAATGGCCTTTAACAACAGAGAAACTACAGGTCTTAGGACAGCTGGTACTAGAGCAGTTAAATGTTCAGCATATTGAAGAATCAACCAGCCCTTGGGATTCTCCTGTATTTGTTATTTAAAAGAAATCTGGTAAGTGGAGATTGGTAACAGATCTAAGAGCAATTAACAAAGTAATTTAGCCAATGAGCTCTCTACAATCTAGAATTCCTTTGCCTACTGTGTTACCTAAAGGATGGACTCTTATAGTTATCAATTTAAAAGATTGTTTCTTCTCAATACTCTTATAAGAAAAAAGACAGAAAAAATTGCCTTCACAGTGTCTACTTATAATAATTCTCAGTCTGTTAAGAGATATCAATCAGAGGTTCTCCCACAGGAAATGTTAAATATACCAACCCTGTGCCAATATTTTGTATGACAGCCATTGGAAGTAATACATAAATAAACAATTTCCTTGATCTATAGTTTACCATTACACAGATGATATTTTACTAGCTGATTAAATATAGATAATTTATACAGAATGTTTGAAGAAGTAAAGAAATTTTTGCCTTATTGGGATTAAAATTTTCTCCTGAAAAAATAAAAAGAGGAGATTTTATTAATTATTTAGGATATAAAACAGGTCTACCAAAAATTAGACCCCAAAAGGTACAAATGAGGAGTGATTGATTATGGACTCTTAATGAATTTCAAAGATTATTTGGAGACATTTCCCATCTATGAACTGTTGTTGGGGTAAAAAATGATGAACTGAGTAATTTGTTCAAAACCTTAGAAGGTGACAAGGACTTAAATAGTCCAAGAGAATTTACAGCTGAAGATGAGAGAGAATTCGCCTTGGTGGAAAAGAATGTACAGGAAGGACATGTGGATCATTTGGATCTAACACTTAATTGCATTTTGGTTATTTTATCCTCTAAGCATTCTCCTACAGAAATTTTAATGCAGAGACAAGATATTATATTGGAATGGATATTTCTACCAAATAAACAGAGTAAAAAAGTAAAAACTTAATTGGAAAAAATCTCTGATTTGATTTTAAAAGGAAAATTGAGACTTCATCAATTAGCAGGAATAGACCCAGCAGAAATTGTAGTACCTTTAACAAAGGATGACATTGACAAATTAAGGGCAAAAGGTGAACCTTAGCAAAGAGCTTGCATTAATTTTTTGGAAGAGAATAACAACATATGTCCCAAAAGCAATAGAATTAAACTTATAAAGAGAACTAACTAAATCCTGATTCACATTGTACAGGAAACATCAATGTCTAGAGTCCCTACATTTTATATAGATGCAAACCAAAAATGAAAGGCAGGTTACACATAAGAAAATTTAAGTAAAGTTGTTCAAAGTCCTTATAATTCTGTCTAAAAAGCAAAATTATATGCCATTCTGATGGTATTAATGGATTTTACAGAAACTCTCAATATAGTTACTGACTCTCAGTATGTGGAATGAGTGGTCTTACACATTGAAACTGCTGAATTTATCCCTGATGAGTCAGAATTAACTTTGTTATCTATTCAGTTACAAGGAATAATTAGAAATAGGAAACATCCCTTATATATAACTCACATCCAATCCCATACAGGTCTACCAGGCCATCTAGCACAAGGTAATGATGAGATTGGTCAACTATTAAAAGGAAATATGCTAGAGGCCTCAGAATTTCATTAAAAAAACATCATGTCAATAATAAGATTTTTCAATAACCTGGCAACAAGCCAAGGAAATTATAAGGAAATGTCCTATTTGTTCTTTATACAATCAAACTCCACTACCAGCAGGTTGTAACCAAAAAAAGATACTCAAAGAAATGAAATCTGGCAGACGGATATGTTTCATTTTTTAGAATTTGGGAAATTAAAATATGTATACTACACCATTGATACCTATTCAGGATTTCAATGGGCAACTTCTCTGAGTTCCAAAAAGGTTCATTCTGTAATCATGTATTTGCTAGAAGTTATGGCCATCATGGGTATACATGTACAAATTAAGACTGACAATGCTCCAGTATAGGTCTCTGGAAAAATGAAACAGTTTTTGCTTATTAGAATATAAAGCATATTATAGGTATACCACACAATCCTACAGGTCAAACAGTCATAGAAAGATCAAATCAAACTCTAAAGCATATGCTGAATAAACAGAAAGGAGTAACAAAGACCCCCAGAAATAGATTACATAATGCTTTAATAACTTTGAATTTTTGCACTGCAAATGAGAAAGGAACAACAGCTGTGGAGAGACACTGAATCAAAAAAAAAAAAAAAAACTACAGAATTAAATCAGCCTATATACTTTAAAGATGTGCTGACCTCAGAAGGGAAACCAGGATATGTGTTAGGTTGGGGATGAGGTTTTGCTTTTGTTTCCATGGACAAAAAAGAAAATCTATGGATACCATAATAATTGATAAAGGTTCAATTTGAACAATAGAAACCTCTTAATTACAAGAGGTGATAGTTCATCAGCCAGCATGATCATTAAATTTACACTAACTTTCAAATGCTTTTCATTTAATCAGATATGACTTGCCAAAAGGTAACCTCCCCAAGTTAAGGTTGGGGAAGCATTTTGTTTTTGTCTTTCAGGAGAACGAAGCCTAAGGAATTTGAAGAACACTGGATAAATGAGACATCTGAAGAAAAAAGTCAAATCATCCAGTAAATATGTCCCACAAAAAATATTTTTGGCAGTGTACCATAACTACACCTAATAGCAACCTTTGAAGTCTTAGAAGAGATGATATGATCCCACAACAATGACTCCATATGGACTATAATAATGCCACCAAAGTGACAAACAGCACTGAAAGATCAGCTTTGGACTACAAACTGCTCAGGACAATTTCTGATGGCTAGCTGAGATGATCCAGCCTCACAGACTACTCTAGTTAGGACTTGAGATGAGTCCTGCAATTTCCCATTATACCAAGATTGGACAATAAATGATATAGCTACCTCTTCCTGGACTTGACAATTAACCTAAAATTTTTCTTTTCAGGATCCCCTAAAGATGCCTTTGCTCCAGATATCAGAAAGTAATTTCAAGAACATGACACCCACATTCCCAAGAGGTGGGGTGGGTGGTATTTGACCTATCAATGGGTTATGGATAGTTGTTATTGTTTAGGGTAGTTGGTTAAAATTTGTTATTAGTAAAGATCAAGAAAGAAGCTAAACAAAGAAGATTAGATTCAGGGTTTTTGTTTGAAGAAGAAAAGAAAGAAAGAAAAAGAAAAAAGGATACAGATATGATAAGATAACAAGGTACATTATTGAATCTACTCTGAAAAAAAAGGGAGAGTATGGATATGATAAGATAAAAAGGTAGATTATTGAATCTACTCTGAAAAAAAACAAGAATATAGATATAAGATAAAAAGGTGGATTATTAAATCTACTTTTAAAAAGCAACTACTAGTTTTAAATATTTACATTGGATTGGATTTTTGTATATTGTATACAAATTTTGTATATTGATACAAATTTGAGATTGACTTTGTTAGAACCTACTGTACACATATTTCTAATCTTGTTCAAAGTATGGTACCTATACAGTTCACTTAACAGTGTAACACAAATTGCTAGTCCTTGAAGGTTATTATTAGTTGGACTATTTATGATAATAAAGAAATGCAGGTTAGTTGATAGTCATCCATTACAATCAAATTTATCAGGTTAGGTATGTTTTCAAGATCAGAGATATATATTTTAAACAAACAGGTCATCTTCAAACACTTCAGAGATCTACAGAATATGGCATTTAAGGTGTTTTAATAACATAGATTTTTTTCTTTTTTTTTCTTTTTTTATGACAATGAGACATGTCTGCTCCTGGCAACACCAATCTACTTCAGAGAAGATGATATGCATCAAAGAAACTCCATGTGGAGTTTACTTTCTTTGTTATAAAAATTAGCCATTGGGCAAGAAACTGCCCTTGCCTTGACTGCTGACAGTATGCTGTCCAAATGAAGAAGCCGGACACAAAACAAAGGACTACCAAATCTTGCCAAGACAAAGTAGGACAGTCTTTCACAAAATCCTGCTTCAACAAAGAGTCTGTCAGATATGCTAGACCTATAGGCCAAAGATGGATACCCCAACATTGTAGCAGAACCTTGGTCCAGGCAGCCAGCTGTTTCTGTCCTTTCTCACATTTTTTTTGGAATGTTTACTTAGGTAATATTATTTCCTTCTCCATTCTCTGATGGAATTGCAGACTAGGTAGTTAATAGTTATAGTTTTCATTGTTAATAAATTCTGAAAAGAAATGCCCTGAAGAGGTAAAGTGTGTAATTTCAAAAAACATAAAAAGATAGTTTGGGGTTGGTAATACCAGTTAGGATAGAACATGAATTAGTACAACATTTTGGGCTCATCCAAATAGGATGAATAATGGAGTATTTTCTCTCAATTTGTCTAATGATAATGGACTGGACATTATTAATGTAATTATTGACTGTATATATTGTATATATATATAGTAATTATTGTATATAGTTTTTTATATTAGTTATAACCTTCTTATATTTTTTTAGACAAAAAAGAGGAAATGTGTTGATATATTGTGTACCTTAATAAAATTTCCCTGAAGATCAGAGAATGAAACAAGCCACTAGATGAAACATAGAGGCCAAGTAGTGGTGACACATACTTTTAATCTTAGCACTCTAGAGGCAGAGATCCATCTGCATCTCTGTGAGTTCAAAGCCAGCCTGTGATGAGATTGACTCAGTCTAGGAGAGAAACAGAGCCAGGCAGTGGTGGCACACACCTTTAATCTCAGTACTTGGGAATCACTGGCCATTAATCCCAGCACTAGGGAAGAAGTGCTGTCTGGGCAGAGAAAGGTATATAGGGTGTGAGGAGACAGGAACTAGAGCTTTTCAGGCTGAGTCCTAGAGGCAAGACATGGCAATGGCTTGTTGCTTTGTCTCTCTGATCTTTCAACATTTACCCCAATATCTAGCACCAGGATTTTTTTATTAAAAAGACTATTTAGAAATTTGAGTTACACTAGGAATCAAACCCAGGTTTTCTAGAAGAAGAATGACTGCTTTTAATCTTTGAGACCTCTGTCTTGCTACAATGAAACCATATCACATGTCTTTTCTATCTCTCTCTCCCTTTTTTTGAATTTTATTTATTTTTTTATTTTATTTTACAATACCATTCAGTTCCACATATCAGCCATGGATTCCATTGTTCTCCCCCACCCCCGGCCCCCTCCCTTTCCTCCCAGGCCACCCCCCATTCCAACCCCCTCCAGGGCAAAGCCTCCCCAGAGGACTGAGATCAACCTGGTAGACTCAGTCCAGGCAGGGCCAGTCCCCTCCTCCCAGGCGAGCCAAGCGACCCTGCATAAGCCTCAGGTTTCAAAAACAGGCAACTCATGCAATCAGCACAGGACCCAGTCCCACTGCCTGGATGCTTCCCAAACAGTTCAAGCCAATCAACTGTCTCATCCATTCAGAGGACTTAGTCGAGTAGGGGGCCCCTCAGCCATTTGTTCATACTTCATGTGTTTCCATTCATTTGGCTATTTGTCCCTGTGATTTATCCAACCCTGGTCTTAACAATTCTCGCTCATATAGACCCTCCACTTTTTCACCAATTGGACTCCTGGAGTTCCGCCTGGGGCCTAGCCATGGATCTCTGTTTCCAGATCCCTCAGTCATTGGATGGGCTTTCTAGCACAACAGGGTGTTTGGCCATCCCATCAACAGAGTGGGTCAGTTCAGGCTGTCTCTCGACCATTGCCAGGAGTCCACTATGGGGGTATCCTTGTGGATTTCTGTGGGCCTCTCTAGCACCTTGCCTCTTCCTATTCTCATGGGGTCCTCATTCATCATGGTCTCCTATTCCTTGTTCTCCCTCTCTGTTGTTGATCCATCTGGGGTCTCCCACTCCCCCAAGCTCTCTTTCCCTCGACCCTCGCCCTTCATTTCCCCCACTTATAAACAGGCTGTTCATGAAGATCTCATCCATTTCTTTGTCATTGAGTGATCCACGTGTCTTTCTTGGGGTCCTGTTTTCCAGGTAGCCTCACTGGTGATGTGAGTAGCAGTCCAGTCATCCTTGCTCCACATCTAGTATTCTCCTATGAGTGAGTACATACCATGATTGTCTTTCTGAGTCTGGGTTACCTCACTCAGGATGATTTTTTCTAGA
>CABHPQ010151970.1:9231-30460 GCA_902168405.1 Peromyscus aztecus
ATGGTAACACTGTTGCAAGTGTGGAAATGGTAACACTGTTGCGAGTGTGGAAATGGTAACACTGTTGCAAGTGTGGAAACAGAGGCAGGATCACTCTCCCCATTTACACTAGCTGATGCTTTGGAAGACAAATGAGACCACGGAACTGACCCCACAGGGAAAGAAGCATAGACCGTGTCACTAACAGAAGGCTGTGACCTCAGGACATAAAGGCACAACCTTGATATTTGCCTTCTTCCTCATTTTCCTAGGAAATGCACAGTCCCAGTTTGCTGAAACACACCGGGATTTTTAAGATGTAAATGATGTTGAGATCCCATTAGTTCTTTAGTGCAAGAAAAATTGAAGAAAAGGAAATGCTATCTGGAAAGACTTCGTTAATAGGCCAAGTTCTCTCCAGTCACCTCTTAAAACAATCATTACATTTTTTTTTCTATTTATTGTGGGGGAATCATACACATCATAGCTCACCTGTGGAGGTCAGAGGACAACTTGTAGACTTTGGTTCTCAGCTTCTATCATTTGATTTCAAAGATGAAACTTAGGAAGGCAGGCTTGGCGGCAACTGCCTTTACCTGCTGTGCTACCTCCCCGGTCCCTACCTAGTCACCTTTAATAAAAGAGTTTAAAGTAAATTAATTCCATCAGCTATCTGACTGGGGTGGATGAGCAGGGAAATACCCCGGTCTTTATCAAAGTTCTGGCTGCAAATGTTTGGTTTTGTTAAAATTCTTTCCTACACTTCAATGCCTTTCTTTGAAAACATTAAAGAGTCCAAAGTATTTACCAGATGATATAGATCTGAAACAAAGCAGGGGGCCTTTTCTACCTTCTCCACGTGGCCTTCAGGACGCAACTTCCTGTGTGTGTTCATGAGAAACCCATAACCCGAGATCATGGTGATTCTCAATCATTCAGAAGCTGCTGTTATCAATAAGTAAATAAACAAACAAAAAAAAAACTTTATTCCTTGGGAACATCTATTTACAATGAAGTCATCGTGTGTTCTGGCTTCAGTACGAATCTATTTTCCCAGCCTCCACCCACTCAGATCACAAATATCTATGCTTTTTTAACTAAAATTCTTCTCAAAGTAAGTTTTAACTAAGGTTTTCTCTACTACCAATGTTCAGTTCTGGTTACACGAAGCCAACTTCCAAGCCTGCTTCAATCAGGGTAGCTCTACATTTCCCTCTTTTAATTGTCACAAGCTTGCTTGAATTAAGGCTTTGAAACTTCTGGGGGGAAATTCATAATGCTATCCCTTAAGAATGAAGTCAGTTTTATTAATTTAGTTGCTGGTATTTTCTTTCAGCTAGTCATAGATATTAAAATGCTGTGTTCCTGTGTGAAAATATTTCGAAAGTATTGAGTGTTTGAGAAATTTCAATAGGCAGGGAATCTGGGCCTCCACATCCTGTCCCAGTTGCCTTGAGGGCCTGGCTGCCAAAAATCTAAGATTTCCCCCATGGGAGTCCCATATACACATCCAGCCAGGAAGGTCACACTCCAGTCAGAACTCCAGGGAAAGAGAATGATCCAAAGGGCTGTGAAATCAGGCCAAGCATTTACTACAGACCAGAATCCATCTCTAACGCAGCGACCCAGTTAGTGAAGAAACATTACCCTCATCCCAGCACACTATTATTTTTGTGTTCCTATGTGGGTCACAGCACAGAAAATTCTATGGAGAATTTGCTGGGGAAAATATGGAAGTGACAACTGAGAATTGTTGACCTTCCTTTTCTGCACAAGTTGTCACATGAAAGACAAGGTGAGGTCATAGGGTTTAAAACCTGTGATCATCCAAACAGGGGATTTCATAGGTGGGAAAACATTTGTAAAGAATTCAGAGACTGATTTATGGTTGTTAACATTTTCTTTTGCCAGGAAAATGAACATTTTTAACTTGTCCCCAAAATTCCTTCCCTGAGGGAAATGTAAATGTCTACCCCTACACACATACCCCCAAGACTCAGTGACAAACCAAAGCTTTGATTCCACCAGATTTCACCCTGGGGAACCCAAAAGTTTACTGGACTTATGTTTTCAGCATGAGTAAAGAGACACTGACAGAACCCCAAAACAGCCACACTGGGACGTCATCACCCAACATGGACGATGGCTTCCCCACAGCTACACAGATGGACGCCCCCACCCCATCTTCCCCAGGGTATATACTCCAGCCCTTTCCAAAGACTCTGAGGCCATGTGCAATGGGGGCAGAACTGTGCGCATCTGGCTGGGGAAAGCGGTCAAAGGCAGAAGTATGGGTTCAGTGACTCTCGACTCTCCCACACCTTCCTTCCAGGAGGTGATGTCAACAGTCCACGGGCTCCATCATGATGCACTCTAGCAAGTACATAGAACGTATCTCAAGTTCTGAAGATGGCAATAGTTTGGCTCAGAGGGTAGTACTTTCCACCTCTTACTGTCATTAATAAAAAGCCATTTTTGACACTCAGGATCAGGGAGAGTACAATCTTAACAGAAAGATTGGGGGGTATTTCTTTGCTGAGTAGGTCAATTGCCCCTCACCTACTGGTGAAGGCACCTAACCTGGATTAAATACTTTGTTGTGTTTTCATTTTCAACCAATGGGAAGTAGTTTAGGGCGGTCCCAGTTAACATACTGGATCCCCAGAGTTAGGAGGCTTGAAGATGATATGAGACAAGTTCCCAATGCAGCCTGGGCCTGAGCTGGGAGAGAGAGTTCAACAGGACAGAGGGGAAATCCCTGTGCGATAACCAGCTCCCAGCTTGTGAGAGTCGATGAAAAACGGCACACTGAGACCTTAGGTCTTCGCCTTCCTCTGCCCAGCCTTGGGAGACGGACAGAGGGACCACAACTCCACACCAGCTCTGCTCTGCTTCTCAGGGGTCCAAGCAGATCTCTTTCCAGCAGGTGGCAGAGCACACACATAGAAGATTCCAAAGCCACCCAGCATTTTCTATTTATTTATTCATTTATTTATTTGTTATCTCTCAGACGGCCCATGTTAGCTCTTGAAAAGTCAGCAGGGCTACGTGTGTGCTTAGGAAGCACAAGACCTTGAGCTCAATACCCAACATCAAAAATAGTTGTGTGTGTGTTTTTTTTTTTAATGGTCCAGGTGTTGGAAGGGATTCTGCAAGCTTTAAAAACCTCGCTCACATTCCATCCTCCACTCCTGTTCACGTGACACCTTGGTTTTCACAGAGAAGCAAACACCCTGCAGAAAGAAGAGCCACCACACAAGGAAACCCTGCCAAGGACCTGCAAAGACCCAGGCCCGACACCCTCCACCTGCTCAGGAACCCAGCAGGCTGTTTCTGCGTTGACGAACAGCACCAGGCTTCATGGAAGCCTTGACTAGTCCCTTATCGCCTGTGTCTGTAAAGTTACAGTTATAACAAAAGAATAAAATAAAAATAAAAACAAAAATAAAAAAAGAAGTCCACGGGTTTCGCATTGCCTCTTTTTAAGGAGAAAAGTTAACAGTTGTAAAGTTACACACATGTCAGGAGAACAACCAGGAACCAGCGAGTGGCTCTGTACTGAACTCATATGGCAAGCTGAAAAGCCATTTCCTAAAATATAATCTAACTGGGTTTTTCAGGTACAACACAAAGTGGGTGGCTTGCTTTCTAGGCATCAGAGTCCCAGTCTGCAGGACTGTGCCCTGAACAAGAATGCTAATGGGAAAAACAAAACAAAACAAAACAAAAAAAACCAACAAAACCACCCCATACAGCAAGAAAATCCACATCACGTAATTCTTTAAGCAGCCATTGCAACTTGGGAATGGGGAGTACAGTTGGGGGCTTTGTGAGTAATTCTGAAAAATAATTTGAACTACAGAGGTAAAACTAATTGTGCTTCTCCAAACCTACAACAATCACAATCACATTCCCACCTTCATGCCCAAGCAATTTCCAGCAGAAATTGAATCTGGGAATAAATGTCCTAGAAACACGATTAAGCAGCCTGGATTTGATTATCAGATCCATATTCCCTCTTCATGTTCCCTTCTTTGCTTTTCAGTCTGGTCTTACCCTCGTCCCCAAACAATAGGGTCCCCAAGATGTCCTGTGCCTTGTACCTTCTCAGATGGTACCCACCTCGCACGACAGAATGCTTCTTAGAGCTAGAAAGGGCCTGGCAGGAATCAACGCAGCTATTTCTACGGGAAAATAAAACTTGCCCCTGAGAAACACACTCCACAAAGCCACAGCTCACTACTCCTAGGTTCAGGATTCACACACACACACACACACACACACACACACACTCACACTCACACTTGCACACATTCTTGCACACTCACACACTCACACTCGCACACACATTCACACACACACACCTCATTGTTGCCATCCTGTCTCCTTGAGTTTTTCATTTTCACCAGGCAAAGTAACTGCCTCCATTATCGCTTCTTTAGAAAACAGCCCTTTAATGAGCAAGGCATTTGGGGTTAAATATTTCAGAAGAGATATACAGGGCAAGCAGGAGACAGTCTTGAGCTATGGGTGCTTTCCATACCCTCAAATCACATTCTGCCTGTGTATGACTCACGCTTGAAACATTCAAGCACCGAGGTCTGAGCTGTGTCGAGCTGATCCTTGGCAACTGAGCAAAATATAGGCTCCATGAAAGTGGGGTCTATTTTACCCAGCCCCATATCCCTGTAGTCCATCTTCACCACCACCTCCTTTTCAGTTCCTTGTCTTACTTAGGCCTAGGCCTTTTCATCAAAATTCTATTATTAGTAAATATCTATCAGCTAGTCACACTTTGATAGTCTTATCGCTTGGCATCTCTAGAATTTCAGTTTTTGGTCCCCATCATGGGCCTCCAATCTGAGTGACGTTTGTGACCACGCCCTAAGCACTCTCCCTGTACACAGCCAAGTTTTGTAGTCTTTGGAAGAATGGCAAATTGTTCACATGAACAGCTCCCTTCTCCAGTGACCCCCCCAATTCCCTCCTACTCTATGATCTTCTCAGCCTCTACATTTTTCTACAGTAATCTAAAGCTGACCTTCCTGCTGTCTTTTCTCTTTCCCAGCTGTCAAAACCTAGAAAGCACGATGACATTACATATCCAGACCTAGCTCCATTTCTTTATAAACACCAAGACGCCTGTTTCTCACATCCTGCTCCACCTCACTTTATTAGCTAGAATCCTGTTTTCACCCTGGAACACACTAGGGGTTGCTGTTGCAGTAGCCAGGCTCAAGGAGCTTGGAAACAGCGAGGAGGAGCAGCAGAGCCTTCAGAGTCCTGGAAAACATTCCAGCTAGGCCTCTCTCTTCACAAGATCTCTGCAGCACAGAATCCCTGGTCAGAGCTCGCAAGCAGTGCAACTTCAGAGGAGAGCTGAAGATCTCCAAGCTGAAGGCTTCAGCGTAAGGCTCATCAGCATTACCACTCGTCATCTTGATAACTGCTGGATGGGATCATTAATCCTTACTTGCCACCACCGAGTTCTGTTTAGACAACCGAGTGGTAAACACTGTCAGGCAGAGTTACACATACCAAACGTACCCACAGCAGCTGGGACGCTCTTGAGCTTGTCCCTGCCTTTCACAATCCTCTTTCTTGGTATGTGATATCTAAGGCTTCGGGAATGAATTCTTTATATACAAATGACTATCATCGACCTCTGTCAACCCCCGGCTTAGCTACAGCAAAATGCTTACAGACTGCCCGTCCCTGGCTTCAGTCAACTGTGCTTCAGTGGTGGGCACATACGGCAGGGAAAGCTACACCCTATATCAAAGGCCTTTTTCAAATTGCTAAGCAAGTTATTATGACAAAGGAAGCATTTTGTTCAACTTGTGAGTTTTTTAAGGTCAACAAAACGATTGTGTGTGCTTGTGTGTGTGAGTGTTTTGGGGAGAGGTCGGAGGACAATTTGCAAAAATTCATTAATGAAAAAAAAAATGACAAACTTACCTACTAGTATGAACAATAAACATTCCCACCTAGAGAGTGGATCAGTACCAAGAGAAATAACTCTGGTATTCACCCAAGAAGAAACACCATACCCTCATGACCACCGCCCCTCTATAGCCTCGGGGGTTCTCACCCTCTGTAAGTGTGGTTCAGTTGCTCCTCACAAACGCTAATGACAACTCTCCAGCTAAGTCCCAAATTTGAAGGATCTCAAAGTGACTCAAGAAGAACTCTGATGCAGACACCATTCCAGGGCCAGTCTTCCACAGAATGGTTTCCTTTTTGCCCTGACCCCCACCCCAAGAAGAGAATTCCAGCCGTGGCTACACCATACTTGCAGATAAAATACAAGGACTTTTGCAAGTACTGGGTTGGCGGATCCACGAGAGCTTTGCTAAAGACAAGTGTAACTATGCCACACTTCATAAAGCATGCAGAGAGCTTGAAGCAAGTGGCTCTCGATATGCCCTCGCATATTCCAGAGACGTACTTCAGCAGTTACCAGGGTTGACATCATATAACGGAGACGCAGAACAGAAGAGGGTGGGCGAGGTGCTGGAGCACGGACGTTGAGAAGGCTGTTGCACTGGCTAGTTTCATGTCAACACCAGCTAGAGTCAGCAGACGATAGGGAGCCTCAGTTGAGAAAATGCCTCCGCAATATCAGGCTGTAGCCAAGCCTGAGGGCATTTCCTTCATTAACGATTGATGAGGAAAGGCCCAGCCCATCGTGGGTAGTACCACCCCCCGGGGCTGGTGGTCCTGGGTTCTATAAGAAAGCAGGCTGAGCAAGCCATGAGGAGCAAGCCACTAAGCAGCACCCCTCCATTGCCTCCATCAGCTGCTGCCTCCAGGTTCCTGCCCTGCATGATTTTCTGTCCTGACTTCCTTTGATGATGAACTGTGATGTGGAAGCTTAAGATGAATAAAGCCTCTCCTCCTCAGGTTTCTTTGGCTATGGTGTTATTTGGTTATGTACTATCATAGCAATAGTAGCCCTAAGACACCTGTACTCAGAAAAAAAAAAACCAACTCTGGCTAGCCCTATAGAAGTATTCTGCTCAACTTCTGGGAAAGTCGCTCTCGTTAGCACAGTCACACACCAAAGAGAAGACTCAGGAGGCAATGGCAACGTATCCATGCCCTAAGGTCCTGATAAAAGGCCAATAAGCATTTCCAGCCCTAGAACCCTGAAGCGCTACCCCCTTTAAATAAAAATCCAAAGACAAAGCCTTGTTGTAGCTATCACTGCCCAGAAAATTTCATGTTAAATGATTGAAAAGTAACAACAGAAAGCAAATTTCAATTTAATATTCTAACTATATTTTAAAAATTATTTTATACTAATGTAATTTTCTAATCAAAACAGTAAAAATAAACTCAGCAGTGACTCCGTGTTTGCCCTCAGCCTCATCTGGAAAGATTAAAATCCCATGGCACCACCACCACCTACCTACCTGATGGATTGCTGCTTTTAACCAATTTAGAGTGGGATCTATAATTTTTTTTAATTCCTCCAGTGTGTATAACCAGAATGGGTACATCTAGGTCAACCAGGAGAATAATATTTATTTGTTTGTTTGTTTGTTTGTTTGTTTATTCTGAGACAAGGTGTATAATCTTTATTTATTTATTCTGAGACAATGTGTCACATAGTTCAGGTTGGCCTTGAACTCGTTAAGTGCCCAAAAATTGACCTTGAACTTCTGATTCTCCTGCATTTACTTCCCTCCTGGTGTGTTAAGGTTACAAATGTGCACTCCCACCCTTAGCTTATCGATGCCGGGGATTAAACCCCAGGCTTCTCATGCTCGGTGAGCACTCTACCAACTGAGCTACATCTCCAGCCTCAAGCGGGGTGTGTGTGTGTGTGTGTGTGTGTGTGTGTGTGTGTGTGTGTGTGTGTTTTAGTAGGGATTGAACCCAGAACCTCACATATGGTAGGCAAGCACTCTACCACTGAGCTATGTCTTCAGCCCTCGATGTAGTTGAGAATGACCTGAAATTCCCAATCCTTCTGCCTCTTCCTCCCAAGCGCTGGGATGACAGGAGTTTACCACCATACCCAGCTCCTAAAGCTTTCTTTAAATTCCTGTACCTGGATTTTGTTCTGAAAACTGGCATTAATCTTTCTCCTACAGGAATAGAGTGGAGATAAGACTGGAATCATAAAGAACTTTGAGGTGAGGAAGGAAGGAAGTTGTAACCGTTACCTTCGTGTTTGAAGGCAGATGTTAGCACTGCTGACAGAGAAGCCACAAGATTTTGATGAGATAGTGAGATCGCATAAGCAAATGTTCAACAAAGCTGTAATTCTGAGGTATAAATGTGCATCTCCTTACCAAAAAAACTGATCAAACTGCCCAGCTTAATATTCCCTTCAAACCAAGAAGTAATTAAGATGCAAAGAGAAACTGGGGTTAAGAGGCTTGGACCATGACGTCTAAATGAAGATCCAGGGGATGGTGGAAGACAGGCCAGGCCTCCAATGTTGTTACGGTACCACAGCAAAGTCACCTTGGGAAGAGATGGCTGGTATCAAGGCCTGCCTGGCTCTCTCTCCTTCCTCTTGCCCTCTGTTCCCTCGCTGTAGGGCTGACAGACTCAGTGGAGCTCCTGACTGAGACCATCCCTCAGATACCTCTACCTTTTCAGGACAGGCCCCTCACTGCTGAGAGAGAAGAGAGGGATCACTCCACAGACCTAAAACATCACTCAGGGCCAAATCAGACGTCACAGTAAGAATCCACAGTCTGAATCACAGAAACTGGGTCTCTGTGAACGTCAGTGGTTTGTTTTTAACTCCTCCAGTTTAGGAGAATAAGCTATGTGTCCCCCTTAGACACACAAAGTCTGCCTTGGCCAACTTCACCTTCTCTGAGAATGAGATTCACAGAGTCACTTGGCTGCAGGGGGTGGCAGATCTCTACTCACCCACAGCTGATGTGTCACCATGACACTAACTCGGCTGACTCCAGAAGGACAACCCCCCAAAAAAATCCTTATGTAATGACAGATATGCTGAAATGTGACGGGTGTAGACCTGGGTCAGAATTTCACACGGGCAAAATCTCTAGCTCCTTCTGAATGCAACATTTTGAACGACCTAATTTGGTCAAGAATTGATGATACACCTTAGCAACCAACACAAAGTAGCTGCGGCATCTCTCCCTGCACTTTACCCACGGCCAACCTGACTCCACTGTTCTCCCACTCCCCAGGTCTTCAGTTTGCTAAACAGGGCCTGGGCTACTGCGCCAGCTCCCCAGGAGGCAACCGACAAACTCCTTCTGGGCTTTAAAAGCCAACAGTCACCAAACGTGTGCAGTGTGTTTGGATCCTGGTCTTAAGCTCCCCCTCACAACTGATGAAAGAGTGCTCTGTTCCTGTATGAATGAGAAGTGCAGTGGACAGAAGCTGAATAATATCTGTTCAAGAGCCCATGAGATAAGCCACACGACAGGCTCCGAACTCAGGTTGTGTCTGATCATAAGCCCATGCTCTTTAGTAATAATAATAATAATGGGTTCTCCTCAGCATCCGTCGAAACACTCTTCAAACAATAACTTGTTTAATTGTCACAAAAGCCCGAGGAAAGAGGTTTGGTTTGACACAGCCATTTTACAGATGAACAAACCAAGGAGTAGAGAGGCCCAGCAACTCCCTAGCCTTGCAAAGCTCTGCGCTAACAGCACCAAGATTCAAACCCAGGCAAGTTGGCTTATGCATCCATTGAGGCTTTAACTACTGTGCATGTTTATCCCCTTTCTCTCTGCAGTTTAGTGTATTCGATATTCATTCATTCAAATATTGCTTACCTTTCGGCTATGTACCTAAGACTTGGCCAGCTATTGTAGAAAGGTAAGCAGTATTCCCTTGGAGAGCAGTAATATGAGAGCAATATTTAAAAAATTATCATCAGGATAAAAGGCCAGGCAATGCGTATGGGATACCAGAAGGCCCTAAGCACTGGGAAATGATGGAAGACTTCCCCTAACACCCAAAGTGAGAACAGAGAGGGGATAAGCGAAGGGGAGTAAAGAGACTGGAGTGCAGATGGTAACCTCCTCACCCCACACTCCTGCTGTATCTGTGTTAGCTCACTCAGTCTTCCTCTGCGGCAGCATCGTTTAACAGGTAAAGACCCTGTGGTGTGTAGAGTTCAACAACTGATCCAAGGTCACACAGCAACCTAGTGTCAGAGCTGGGTTTGTTACGTCTGCCTCCTTCTGATACCCTTTCCTTAAACCCGGAAGCTATTCCCAGGGGTAAACACAAACTAAACAAGCCAGGGTACTGGGCAAGCACAGACGGAGCCAGGCAGAATTCGATCATTCTCATTTCTAGGCTCCTTAGAAACCAGCAGCGTTCTTTGCCTTCCTTCCATCTCCCAGAGGGATAAGTACACTTTCAACCCCGGAAGACTCTTCCCTATTGGGTTTCTACAGGAAACCAGATTCTTCTCTACATGCCGACATATAATGACTTGCCTTGCCCAAGTACAGAACGGCACCCCTGAGCCAGCCAAGCTCCCCACGGAAGGACCAGGTTGTGAAGACACAGGCAGGGGACTCTGGAAGACCCCCTAATGTACAACCCTCTGTTAGAGGGAGAAAAGCCCCGAGTTGAGTGTGAGGTAGTCAAAGCTGTACATTCAGCACCCCGACTCCCCCCTCCCCCCCCAAAAAAAAAATTCTGGGTTCCCTGAAAATGCTCTGGCAAGCAGAGATCTGAAATTTCTGCACCAGCGTGGGGAGGAGGTAACTAAGGACCTGCCTTCCCACAGAGTCTGTCTTTAGACTCAGATGCCGCTAAGACCAAAAAAGAGCAAATCTGTTTTCTTAGTTGACTCAGGTTCTGTGTTGTGAGGGAAAGGGCTAGGCGTGAATCATCCGCTCCGCATCAGCACCCAGGGAGGGGGTGTCTGGGGAAAGTGTACCTTCTGGAGACCTCGCTGGCTCTCTTCCCACTACAGGGAAAGAAGGCCCCATGTTGCATCGCCCACTCACAGCCCCTTATAGCACGCCATTTACAGTACCCACCGCCTGTAACAGAGACAGAGCTGCTGTGATGCTTCTGCCACTGTGCCCTTAGGTAGCCCTCTAAGTCGATTCGAAATAATGGATCCAATCACTCAAACGAGCACCCGCTAGCCAGACAGTAAAAGAAGCACCCATTACTTCATTGTCAGAATAGTTTAAAAGGGTATCAAGGTCATCAGTCATCAAACCTCCCTCTGGGAACAGATTTAGTCCACTGCTCTTTGTAAGGCCATAGGACCATCCGCCACCTTCTATTAATATTTCCTGCCATTCTTCAGTTCCATTCTCACCAATCATCACATCAGGCAGTAGCAAAAAGACACGACCTTTTAAAAAAATGGACCTACCTTAATGCACTCAGAGTATTTCTAGGTCGCTTTCCTTGCTGGCTAGTATTTGTGAACTTGTACAGTAAATAAAGAGGATGTCTTCTCATCGCCTTTAGCGTTAGGTAAACATCATCAGAGATCAGAGCCCAGACAAAAGTAAAGAAGATATACCAGTGACCTTTAGGCAACGTCATTCACACAGTACTGGCTGGACGGGTCTTCTTACCCTTCCCCCAGTATGGGAAATTTTGATCATGGGTAATCTAAAATATTTGGGAATGTAGAAACAAGATGACTTAAAAGTGAAGAAGCTATACAGTTCCCCTTTCCTTCAAATTCTTCCTTCCCAAGCTCGCTCCCTGTGTGTATGGATCACCTCTCTGACAACTCATGATTAGGTTCTTTACATATCTATATCTATGCCTACGCTTCTGTTGGCGTACACTCGATCTCCCTCCCTCTCCCCCTCCGCACCTATGAAATACCTCACAAGCTTCTCAAAGTCAGGCTGTAGAACCCAGAACTCGTCATCTCCCTCTCTCACCTCCCACATCTTTTCTCTTTCGTTTTTATGGCACTACCTACTATCACTGTCCAGGCAAGCCTGCAAGTCACACATCACTCCTCTTCTTCACTCAGGGTCCCTCAGTCCAACCAGTGTCAAGGACTGTCAGTCCCTCTTAGATAGAACTATGTGTCTCCAGTCTCGTTACCACTCGCCTAGTTCAAACCAAAATTATAATTCCCCCAAATCGCCCTAACAGCCTTCCAGCTGGTTTCTCTGTCCCTACTTACAATCTTCTAACCCAAGACTTACAGTTCATCTGGTGACTTTTCTACAGCTTACTTAAGCATGTTACAACTGCTCACTAAAAACCCTTCTATGGTTCACTTTAGGATGAATCCCAAAGGCCTTGGCTGAAGGGCACCTGCCATTCACCTCTCTCCAAACTCATCTGTCAGAAGAATTCCTTCACATCCCATGTTGTATCAACAGCAAATCTCTTTCAGAATCCTAAACCTGCCTCTTGACCCTCCCAGAACCACAAAATTGTACAGAAGAAAGGGACTGAACATCAAAGTCAGGGTTTTCTACCAACATCATTCTTATCATCAGAAAATTCTACACAATTGGTTAGTGAGGGCTCACTGGGGGCAAAACAGTACTTTAGTAGCTACAAAGACACTTAACTCATGCCCACCATGTCTCAATGCTGTCCATACCATTGAGTTTCACCGCTTAAGCCCTGAGCTGTGTGTGGTAGTGCACACTGGATCTCAGCACTTGAGAAACTGAGACAAGGATATTGTAACTTTAAGGCCAGCCTGGTCTATTATGTGAGACTCTGCCTGAGGAAAAAAAGGTTCAAGTTCCTAGAATAGTTCAAAACACACTGAGAAACTGTCCCTGACACAGTTGGCTTGTGCGTCTCTATAGGTTTACCGGGATATTTCCTCTTTCTCTGCTAATCCAGATCCCACGTGTCTCCTCCCAATCGCTGTACTGCAAGTCAACTCTCTGCCACAGCCCACATGGCTGCTCAGGCCCAGTTTAGAAAGCTTGGTTTTTTTCTGTTGGCTTTCTCAGCTGTTGCCTAAAGCACAGAGCTAATGACCAGAAACCGGAAACCGTGCATTTAATGGGTATGTGTGGCATTGTATCAATCAGGGCTGGTTAAAACTTTTTTTTCTAACCAATAGTTTTTAAGTTTATTTTTATTACATTTATTTATTTTATGTTGGGGGTGGGAGGGAACCACACACGTGTCATGAAATCCATGTAAAGGCCAGACAGCAACTTGCAGGAATCGGTTCTCTTCTTACACCATGTGGACCCTAGGGACCATTACCCATGAGTCATCTGGACAGTCAAGGATGTTTGACCCTAAAATCATGATGCTCTCAATAAAGGGGCAGACAGAAGAGCTTTTCAGCAGATTTTTTATAGCATTTCTAGATTGCTCCAGGTCACCACCAGAGCAAAATAAAGAAGATGATAGGCAAGATCATCACTCTGGAATCAAAAGACTGTCTCCTACATCTACACTGTTCCAGAAATGCGCCTTAAGTAATGGAGACATGGGTTTTTTTCAGTGCTGGGGATTGAATCCGGCCAGGGCTCTGACTTACATCCCCAGCCCTGGACATGGGTCTGGGCCGGGGTTTTCCTTCTGGTTGTTAAGTAGACAACAAGACTCTTAGTATTACGAGAACTGCAAAACAACATCCTTACGGAGGCAAATGACCAAGTCTCCCCTTCCCTCTGACTAAGGGCAGGGGTACACACTCACTCGCTGGAAGCAAGTTCTGGGCAGAACCTGCACACCGTGCACAGAGGGTCCTGGATGATACCTCTCCGCCTACCACAGTCATGACTCTCACCACATAAATGCAGGTATTATGCCAAATTTCCCACTATTCAGTTCTAAATAAAAGGAAGTCTACTTGTCTACTTTCAATAAAGAGAACGTGGATGTAATCCATTTTTCCATATTTCTTTATCTTTCCATAATGCCCCTTTTGTGCAACATCACCCACCACCAGCCTCTGCAACAGGGAAGCAGGAGTTTTTATGACTCTCAATAGGAATAGAAATTCTAGCAAGCAGACTTTGTCCAGAAATTGGAATGAAGCGTAATAATCCCGGGCTAACGCAGTGACTTTTAATAGAGCGGAGCAACAGGAAAGTGTCAGAGAGATAGACAGCATGGGACAGCAGGGTTGGATACCTCCTCATCAGGGAGAGGACGGGGAAGCCAGTGGCCATCTTCCCTTTGTTTTACGCCCTTTGGATTTTTTCAAGCATGACTCATGCAAGCTCAGGATTAAATAGGACACATATTAGCCTCAGGGAGCTAGTAAGGGAGCCAGCTCAGAGTTCTAGATACTCCTTACCCGGGGCCCTCGTTTAACCAGGCATTACTACGTTTAGGTATCTACTCTATCCCCCACTGCAAGGAGAATGTGTGTGTGTATCTTAGATTGCGACCACAGTAGACAAAAACCCACGGTGTTTAATGTGCGCCCCGCGCCATGGTTTGTCTGCATCGCTCGGGAACTGAAGAGTCCGCATTGAGGGTGCCCTGGTGGGTTTGGTTGGTTGGTTTTGTGGTTACTGTTTGTCAACTTGACGCAAATTAGAATTCTCTGGGGAGAAGCAGCTCCACTGAGAAAAAAGCCTCGGTCCTACTGGCCTGTAGCAATCTGCAGGGAATTTTCTCGATGACTGACTGCCGTGGCGCCACCCCTGGACGAGCAGTCCTAGGTGGTACACGGAAGCGAATTGAGAGAGCAAGGAAACAAGGCAGTATGCATTTCTCTCCCACGGCCTCAGCTTCGGTTCCTGCGTCCAGGTTCCTGCCTCAAGTTCCTGCCCTGACTTCCCTTAGCAAGGCTAACAAGAAATGCCAAAGAGGGACAGACTCTAGGTATCTGGCGTTGCAGTTGCTACAATGGGACCAAATTTGGAACTTTCCACACGAACAATACTTCCGAAGCATTTTTCCTTCTTCTGCAGTTAAAACCTTTTGCTTGCCAAGGATTTGAAACTATGACAAACAGAAATATTTAACTTAGGGAAGGTTGTATTATTTTACTATGCCCTAGACAAAAATACTGAGGCCTATTTTCAAATGCAACTGGTTTTGATATTGATGAATGACTTAGTTAGCAAAAAAAATAAACTAGCCAACAGACACAAGGCCAAGAGAAGCCCACTGAGGTGAAAACGTGATCCCTTTTACCACCAGGTACCACAGTCCGGCAGCCAGGCTGGGGGAGCACAGGCTTGCTGATCCAAAAGAATGCTGTCATAGCATGTCCCCAGGCCCTATCAGGACTTTAGATTCTGGAGAAGCCACGACTGTGGTCCTGGCAGGGAGGTCTGTGAACAAGAGCAGCACCTCAGAGATCACTAACTACACTAACCAGAAGGGGGCTTTGCTGAGAGAAGAAGAAGAAAGGCATTCAAAAAAGCAGTGTGGAATGCTGGGAATCCTCAGCCAGATACACCTCAGGCTCATGACGATTCTTGACTCCAGTCCTAGCTCTGAAAGACAGCAGATCCAGAAAGGGTGTGTGTGTGTGAAATACTGAGAAAGTTTATGCCATTTGGGAGATAAAGAATAAGACATGTAACAGATGACGTGGAGAAGGGCAAAGGGCTTAAGGAGATTCATTAGAGGATTAGGTGTTTATTTGATTTAAGCCGGCCTGTGCAGGGCAGAACCAGAAGGTAACCACACGGCTCTGACTTCTCATGCTTCAGAGCGTACAGCCTCTATCATGTGGGCAGAACCAGGTGGGGCCCACCGTGCACGAGCCGTGGGAAGAAGCATCATAACAGGTACACCGGACTGCGAAGGTTGTGATTGCACGAATCACCACTATGAAAGTCAAGGCCAAGGACAGAGCAGCTCAAAGAACTGACAAATGTAATAATAACAAGTTCAAAAAGATTCTGCACTACAAAAAAAGAAACAACCAGAGAGGAAGGAGACAGCCTATAAAACGGAGATAATCTCCGCCAGACGTTCATCTGACAGGAAATCCATATCTAGCATATATAAAGAACTCCAAAAAATGAAGAAAATAGTAAATAACACCGTCGATAAATAGAATGGACAATGATGTATAAGTGACTGATAAACACATGAAAAGAAGTCCAACATCCTTAGCCACCAGGGAAATGCAAATAAAAGTTACATTGCAATTTCTTTTTTTCCCCTTTATTGAAAATAGATTTTCCCCATAATATATTCTTATTCGGGTATGGTTATTATTAATATTATATCCTCCCTCCACCCCTCCAGTCCTTCCCCAACTCCCTCCCACCCGGATCCACCCCCTTTCTCTCATTAGAAAACAAACAGGTTTCAAAGGCATGATAATAAAATACAATAAAACAAAAATGAACACATCAGAATAGGATTTAAAAAAAAAAAAACACAAATAGAAAGAAAAGAGCCCAAGACAAGACACAAGAAACGGATATGGATGCAGAGGTCCATTTGTTTACACACCCAGGAATCCGACAAAAACCCTAAACTGGAAGCCATAATATATACGCAGAGGACCTGTAGGGTAAAAAAATAAATGTCCCTGACATAACATTATGAGACAAAGAACCTTTAAAGATCCCATTGAGTTCATTTTCTGTTGGGCATCAACTGCTGGGCATGCAGCCTACCCTTGAGAGTATTTGTTTCCTCAGCAGTCCTTGAGATTCCCTTTGAGAAAACTAAATTTTCATTTGCAAGTGGTTATCAATTGACTATAGTTTCTGGGTTAGGGATGGGGTCAGGTGTCCGTAACTCTCCTTTCAGCTCTAGAACCCCATCTGGTGCAGCCCTGTGCAGCCCTGAGCATGCTGCCTCAGTCTCTGTGAGTTCACGTGAGCTTTGTTCACGCTGCTTTAGAGGGCCTTGTTTCCATGGTGTCCCCCGCCCACTCTGCCTCTTCAACACTTTCCACCTCCTTTCTGCAGGGTTCCTGAACCCTGAGGAGAGGGATATGATGGGAACATCCGATTAAAGGCTGAGTGATCGGAAGTCTCTCGCTCTCTGCATATTGTGTGGCTGTGGGACTGGTAGAGGTTCCATCTGTGACCGTATGTCCAGGTTAACCTGACAGTCTCACCACTTTGCATCAGTATTAGAAAGGGACACTCTTCCCTTGCAAAAGCATGTCAAGTTAGATGGCATATTATACTGTTCCACAGGTGTAGTCGATCACTAAAATGATTGGTTTCTACTAATCTGATGACGACAAATATCCTCGGGGCCCTGTACTTTTCCATCAAGTTACTCCTTACTCACTCCTGGGCCACTCTGGTAAGCCTTTCTCTCTGTTCTCCTTTTCTATCCCTCTTCCCATGTCTCCTTAATTTTTTCTACCCATATCTTTCCCATAAGTGCCTTGCTCTGTCTCTGAGGAAAAGGAATGCAAATCGACTTTATACAGAGTCCTTCAGAGTCTCAGAGGGACAACACTTGCAAGACCGCCATTTCTGGTACTACCACGATTTGACATCTTACACAGTACAACTTCATTCAGCACTCTATTAAACTGATGGAGCCCCTCCTAAGAAAGATAACAAAGAGAAAGAAGAAATCCCCCATCTTACTACATATGAATAAATAAAAAGTAGCTTGGGTGAAGGGCCTACATGTAGGCAACGAGATGGATTATTATCTCTATGAATTTTTTCTACCTACCAGAAAGAAAAGGCTAACTTATGTCCTTATGTAAGCAGTCCGATTTATTCCTGAGACTTTTATCTGTTTCCATTTATTTATCTCAGAGTTTACACCAGCAGGACTCAGGAACAAATTCTGTTTCGCTCATGACAAATCATCATTCACTCCAGGAAGCCCAAAGGCATCACCAAAATAAAAAGAAACGGGGAGAAAGAAATGAAGGTTAGGAAGAACAAAATCCATTACTAAGCTGGGATTTACTGCATTTTATTTCTTATATCAAATATTTTTAACTTTTCTCCCAGAACAGGAGTAGGAATTTGCCTAGTTTGTAAACTTAGCATGATCTTCTGTCATCATTACTAATAAGGAAATTAATAGTAGACCCATGCTCTCTTCCTTAGTAAAAGGAAGGGGCTCTAGCCACATCCGGTGCAGAACTAAATTAGGAATCTTCAAACAAACGATGATCCAACTGCACAGAGCATGACTCTGAAAACACAGCCTGAGACCCTCCTGACTGTTCCTCTGTGACCTCGGACAAACCTCTTGGAGCCTTGGAGGCTGGGAATTTCCTATACACAGTTCTCTGTGTATCTACGGCTTGATCATTTGTTCAGGAAATTTTTCTTTCTTCCATCATCTCCCATCAGGGAAGATGGTTCATCCCCATTTCCATCTAACACCTCTGTGGTGGTTAATCTTGGTTGTCAACTTGATGGTGTTTAGACTCACTTCAGAAACTAATCTGTTGGCATGTCTGGGAGAGATTATCTAGAGCTGGCCAACTGAGGTAGGCTAACCTATCCTAAATATGGATGACGCCATTCCACATCCAAAAGCCTCCCGAGGGAGTGAAACCGGAGAGGGGAACCAGCACCTTGCCCAGCTGACACACTGCGTTAGGGTTCTGCTGCCACGCCTTCCCGCCATGATGGACGGAACCCTCAAACTGTGCGCCAAAAGGAAGCCTTCCTGCCTTGCGTTGCCTTGGTTGGGTATTTTGACCCAGCAGCACAGACAGACTGACTAACAACTACTCTAGTAAAGCAGCCAAGATCCCGACGCACACACACAGCCTCCGTCTTTCCTTCAATCTGATATGCTGCATGACACAATTCCTTGATGCTGATTTCTGGCGAGTGAAAACTATGTTTGCCTATACTGCGTAGATATCCCTTGGCCATTAGTTCTCAGCACAAATACCTCACATCAAAGAATCCATATTAAACTATCATACAGAGTTTGAATACCAAACTTACTACAATGGGCCTCTTTGGGTGAGTGAGAAAATACCGCTGAGAAATTAATTATTCACACTTCATGATTCTCCTGAGGCAGTATGTGGATTCAACATATACTTTCAGCCTCAATGGATTCAACAGTTCCAATCCCTGTTCCTCCGTGGCAAGGAACATGACATCATTCCACTTGCCTAGAAAGGCACCAACATTCCCTGACTTGCAATTAACATTCGTTGATTCAAATCTGACTCCAAGACATATTTGCTCACTTAAAAGAGACCCAAGAAAACCATATGTTCCTTTTTCACTAGTAGAAGATCTTCTTTAGGGAGGCTTAAACCCATTCTAAAAATGGTGGTCACAGTTTGCTTGCACTCTGTTCCTGTGAGATGGAAATCTCCTGATATGGTCAGGACCAGGAACATTAAATACCACTTCGAGATTTTTTGAAAGATCTCATAATAACTCCATCCTCATTGGCCAACTCACAAGACTGCTGAAACCATGAAATAAGGTGCTACATGTGAAAAACATAAAATGCAGCACTTTTCAGAACAGGATTCCCCAGTGGGGAAGAACAATGCCTTAGGAGGAGGTCAGCTGCAGAAGCTTTTTAATGATAGTGAAGGATTATTGTGAGCAGTTGGTTAAAAGAAGAAGAAGAAATGATTAAAAAGAGAGAGAAGTAGAAACATGGTGTGTGATATGAACACAACACAGCTGAGCTCTCCAGACTCTGGCTTTTCAACACTCCAAATGGCTACTGTTGTGAAAACCTCGTTTTCTGGTGGATCTCAAGTTCTAATCTACTCATAACGCCAGTGTCTATAGTCCGTCTATAAACTTCCCATGCCACTCTCTAAAGGCAGCAGACATCAGAGCACACTCTCTGCTCCCTGGTACTTCTGCATAGCATCTCCCCTGTGGTACCAGTGTCATCCATATATCTATGTTAATGTCTGTGATCTACTCAGAAACAGGTGCCTCAGACTCTGTTTGACAGGCAATTTGGTGAGGTCCATGATGTCAGGGCCCCAAGCTCTCTGGGGATCTTATTTCCCACTGCTCTGCCATACTCATGTGATACTTTCTTTATAGTAACCATGGAAGTAAGATATAGACTTCCAGGTGTTCTCAGGGCCTGGTTGAAAACATTGATGCTGATGCCCCTGTGCCCCCACTGGCCAACTCTCTCCGGATTAATGCAATGCTATCTAAGAGAGAAGCTCAACAAAACCTCCCTACTTCTAAACCTAAAGTCTTAATAAGTGAGCTCATCACCCTCACCCCTCAGGTATAAGACAGGTTCCTCATGGTCTCTGATTCTTACTGCCTGGTACCTACAAGATCAGTTTGGGGACAGTGTTACCAAAAGGAGACTTCTGCAAAAAAAAAAAAAAAAAAAGGCTGAGAGTCGATCTCATCAAATGTAGTTTGTGGGAGTTACTAACTAGAGAAAATGGCTTAGTTATAACTCAGCTAAAAAAAAAAAAAAAAGGAGGCTTACACTTTACCTGTCAGCTCCACATCACAATAAGAAAAGTCCCAGCCTCTGATGTTTCTCCTGGCAACCAACAGTTTGGCATGACAACCTGGTACTAGGTCCTCACTCTGTCTTCAGCACAACCTACTGAGACCCCCAGCACAGGACTCAACTGCATCCTGTCTGTAAAGATGTCAGAGAGGATGTTAACAACCTGACTCTCTTACCCAAGGTGTGGGCAAACCTGGAAAGAGACTGTAGATGTGTTCTAGGACTACCCCAGGTTTGGTACGGGCTGGATTTCAGTCTTTACGCACAACACACAGCCACACAGACGTCCCAGCCCTTATGCCAGAGGTTAAAAATAAGCCAGGTTTTAAGCAAAGTGCCAGAAAAGGCAGCAGGTCAGTCTGACCCCAAAGCACTTCCCTCATGGCCCTCTGCATTGGGGTACCAATCAATGCCAGGCAAGACAAGAAGAGAGGGTATTATGGAGAACAAGGATGGAGAAAGCCCAGTGTCCCTGTCTGTTGTGGATATCGCTTTATATAAATAAAACCACTGATTGGCCTGTAGCCAGACAGGAAGTATAGATGGAACTAACAGAGAGGAGAATTGAGGGACAGGAAGGGAAAGAGGGGGACCGCCTGGAGCCGCCACCAGGACAAGGAAGATGTAAAGTACCGGTAAGCCACGAGCCACTTGGCAAAGTAAAGATTAATAGAAATGGGCTAAATATAAGAGTAAGAGCTAGACAATGATAGGCCTGAGCTAATGGCCAAGTAGTTTAAATAAAGTAAGAGTCTGTGTGTTTATTTTATAAGTGGGTTCCGGACTGGCGGGACTTAGAGGGAGCTGGAGAGAAATTCTCCAGCTACACCTGTCAGGATTCGCATTCCCTACCCTAACGACACCCTGACATAGATCCTGAGATCCAACATACTCCCATCATCACTTTCAATCACCACCATCTACCTCTGAAGAAAATCAAGAACAA
>CABHPQ010151971.1:0-14870 GCA_902168405.1 Peromyscus aztecus
TTCTTAAATAAAGTAGCCTGGGACACAATAAATAACAATTTTAAAAAAGCTGTCACCTCCTCAGTCCTCTCTAGTGTTAGGTTTCAAACCCAGGACAAAGGGCTGAGGTGCCTATTTAACATGTCAAAGCCTCCAGGCTCTCCCTGCCTCCCTCAGTCCTTACCTGTTACAGGAACCTCCTTGTTAGCATACCCTGCCCCCTACACTAAACTTCTCCAGCCCAGAGGCTGGGCTGCCCTTCCGCCAGAGGCTCTTCTCTATATAATCTAACCATTTTGGTTACCCTCTCTTTGTACCTTTGGGCCTCTTGGCTGCTTCACCTGCTCCGCTCTCTCTCCTTTCCCTTCTCTTTCCCCCTTTCCTCACTAGGCACAGCTCAGTCTCTTCATGTCTGTAGATGAAAGTTTCTGTCCCACCTGGTCCCACAGCCATTCAGTCCCAAATAAACACACAGAGTCTTATATTAATTACAAACTGTTTGGCCTATGGCTCAGGCTTATCATTTACTAGCTCTTACAACCCATTTCTATTAACCCATGAAGCCACATGGCTTCATGGCATTACCTATGTTCCATCACATCACACCGCCACCCCCCCACCCTACCCCTCCCACCCCCCCACCCCCGCTCATCTCCTCTGGCCCTGCCTTTCTTCTCCTTGTCTCTCTGCTTGGATTCCCAGCCTGGCTCTATTCTGCCTTGCCATAGGCCACAACAGCTTCTTTATTAACCAATGGTAGCAATACATATTCACAGTGTACAGAAAGACCATCCCACAGCACATGTCCACTCTGAGTTCTCCCAGATGCCCCTGCCTCTGGCTATGCTCTCCCATATAGCTATAATAACCCTTCTCCTCCACCATATCTAGGAGTGGTCATGATCTTTTCCTTTCATTTTTAATTTCTACTTATCATTCACTTAGGAGCAGCATGAAGCCCAAATGTGGTGCGTCTGGATGCTGGCTGCTTTCTCTAGCTGCTAGATTAAGAGTATTTGGGTACCTGTCAGAAGTGAACAGCAATTGTTGAGGCTGTAATTCCGTGGTAGAGTACTGACCCAGTATGCAAAGCATGGCTTTGGGCTCAGAAATGGGTGAGTGGATTCAGGATGAACAACATAGGCACACAGGCGTTTTTACTACAATGGCATTAGGAATACCATAATTTTGTAAGTGAGTGAATTACCTAATATATTATATACTTTTAAGGCTCAGGTTTACTAACTTTTAATCATTGTTTCAGCTCTGAATTAATTTGTATAATGACCAAAATATTGAATTAAATCATAATGAGAAAAATATTAATCCAGGGTAGAAATCACTTACTAAAGGGGTTTCATCTTAGTAGGAAACTGACATTGGATCATGCGAATTTCCCAGACTTGTTGCATACAGACCCCTGTTTAATATGAATACACTGGAAAGCTGATGGCATGGAAAGAAAAGTAAGCAGTATGAAGTGTATCTACCCCGAAGGCCTTCAGCAGAGAGAGCAAACTGTTCTGTGGTTCTACGTGTCCTCTGAGAGGTGACATTTTGTTCTGTACCCCTGTGCACATATGTGCCCAGTGTGTGAATGTGGATGATGTACATGTGAGTGAGTGGATGTATGTTTTGTGTGTATAGTGTGTGAATGTGGCCGATGTGAGCATGTGGATGTGTCTCATGTGTGCTAATGTGTAAACGTGTGGGCATGAATGTGTGGGTGTGTGTAGTGTGTGAGTCTGTGGATGTGAGTTTCATGTGTGTTAATGTGTGAATGTGCGGGTGGGAGTGTGAATGTGTGGGAGTGTGGTGTGTGTGTAGTATGCTAATGTGTGAAAATGTGTGTTTCCCACTGAAAGTTGCTCCCACAGACCCTCTGAAGATGTCTGATCCTAGCAGGAACTATATATACTCTTCTTACTCTCCATGCTGTCTCTCCCCCACTGTGTTTCCACTCTTCTCTGCTTTCTCTGGTTCTGAGCATTTTTTAGGGTCCCACATTTCTCCTCTCAGCATGTACAGGAAACTTCCCTTTTCAAAGGGTACCATTTTCACTTACCTAAGTCCACTTTCAACTAATACTGTAACACTTCACAAGTCATAGGAGCCCCTTCTAAGAATTCTGAGCTTTCCAATGAGAGAGATACCATGATGGAGGGAGATATCATGGGGGAGAGAGAGAAACCTGGTGATAGGGAAGTTGCCAGGAATCCCCAAGGATGACCCCAGCTTGGACTACTAGCAATAGTGGAGAGGACGCCTGAACTGAAGTGGTTTGCCCCAGTGATCAGATCGGTGAATATCCTAACTGTCAGCACAGTGCTTTTCTCTAGTGATTGATGGAAGCAGATGCAGAGATCCACAGCCAAACATCAGGCAGAGCTCCAGGAGTTCAGTCAAAGAGAGAGAAGAGGGATTCTATGAGCAAGTGCATTAGGATCATGATGGAGAAACCTACAGAGATGGCCAAACTAAACTAGTGGAAACTCATGAAAGTTGGATCAATGGCTGTGGAGCCCGCATGGGACTGGACTAGGCCCTTTGCATGGAGAGACAGTTGTGTAGCTTGATCTGCTTGGGAGAGCGGGGTGGTAGCGGTAGGATCAGAATCCATCCCTGGTGCATGAGCGGGCATTTTGGAGCCCACTGCCTATGATGGGGCACCTCATGCAGCCTTGAGGCAGGAGGAAGGGCCTGGACTTGCCTCTATTGGACATGCCTCCCCATGGGAGGCCTTGCCTTCTTGTCAGGGGGAGTGAGGGATGGGTTGGGGGAGAGGCTAGGAGGCAAGAGGAGGGAAGAGGGAGATCTTTGATTGATGTGTAAAATGAATGAAAAAGTTTTCTCAATAAAAAAAAGAATCCTGAGCTTTCTTCATTTTCCTCTCTCACATTTGTTTCATTTATTCATAAGCTATAATCATCAAAACATTCTTATTATTATTTTGAATAAATAGTTATGTGCTAAATTGAGAATAAGAAAAATCAAATATCTTTTTTCCCTTTTCTTGTGCTTTCTCTGCTGCTTTTATTCTTCTGGTAGAATTTTGAGTCCAACCTGGATCATTTTTGTGTTTTCTGAATAGTTTTTTTGAGCATTTCTTACAAGGCAATTCTGATCGTTAAACATATCCTTTAATTTTTGTTTTCCTGAAAAAATATTTCTCCCTCACTTTGGAAGGAATTCTGACAGATACCAAATTTTAGACTGGTAGCTGAATATTTTTTTCAACCAGTGGCTCCATTGGTGTCTAAGGCAGTTTTTACCTTTCTTTCCCCCACATTTAATGTGGATTTTCTTTCTTCTGACTTCTTTCAAGATTGCACTCTCATGTTTGATCTTCATGTAGTTCAGATATACTATGCATAGATGTGGATTTTTTTCATATTCATCCTCCTCAGTGTCCTCAAGGTTTCTTGACCCCTGGTTTCTGTGTGGACTTAGTTCTGGGAAGACTTCGTGTGTTATTGTTTCTGATAGTTCTCCCCCTCTGTCTTTCTTATCCTGTCATCCTTATGTGTCTGTCATACCATTTTCAAGCACTCCATTCTTCTTGAATCTTCTGTCCCGTACACTTCCCTCCTCCTCCTCTTCTGCACTTCTGTTTTGGAAGTGTCTGCTGCCATTTCTTCAGGCGCAATGGTTAGCTTCTCACCATCTTTAACTCTTCTATCTGCACTTTTGTGTGTCCGCTTTTGCACAGATCTACTGTGCCCCTCAGACCCATTAGCAGATGAGTGGTGTAGTATTTTCAGTTTGTGTGTCCTGAGCATCCAGCCACCTGCCCCTTATTGTATCCATCTTCTTACCCTGTTGCTGGCTCAAGCCAAGATTTTTGTATCTGAGTTACTTCCCCAGTAAGTTGTGGTTCTGTGTAGCTCCCGTCTGTCTTCTCAATTCCAAAAGCAATAGCTTGCTGTTTGGCTTTGATTTCCTGGAGAATCTAAGGAATTTTTGGTTTTTCACCTTCCCTTCTGTGAGGAGGACTAAAGGCTTCCAGGCTCCTTATTTACCAGCACAGTAACCACAAATCCCAACCTATATCTTCCTAACATATATGTAAGAATATACCTTATAATCTGCTTTTTCCTTCTCAACGGTGAATCTGAGCAGACATGAGAGATGATGAAAGAGAGAAGGTGTTCTCAGGGATCAGACTCTGTGTGGATCACATGGAGGAGTGGTAGCTTTGAATTTTGTATTTATCTAGGTCTGTCTTCCTGTCTTTCCATATCCATTAAGAGACTTGAGAACAGTTTGTGGTTTGCAACCTAGTTATGTGATGTCTGAATGTAACTATTGTGGATAGTTTACACTTTCTCTGACAATCTAGAATTGCATCATAAGACTTCCTAAAAGATTAAACAACAACCAGAATGATCTTTAAGCCTCCAAACTCCATATTGCAACAGGTGCTTAATGGCCGTTAACTATCAGTCATTGGAAGTAACTCAGTCAATAAAATTGACAAACGTGTTTGACTTCTTCACATATCCTTGTTGTGTTCTCTTACAATACACAATATACCAGATAGAGAACACATATGTGAGTAGGGGAAAACCCAGAGAAGAGATAGAGACATAAATCAGGGCTGTTCTAAGAGCAGCAGTGACAACTGATTAAATGATAAGGGTCTTCTCTACAGAGTGACAGGCAAGTGCAAATGCCCTGTGACAGAACACCCTAGGATAACAACCAGCCTGATGTCACCAAAGGAAGTTCATTTGGAGCTGGTGTTTTCAGCAGAGGACAAAGACTTAGTATATGCCTTAAAAGATTGCGTTTTGACAGTTGTGCATGGAAAACAACAGAACAAGGGCCCATAGAAGGAGACAGTGAAAAGCAAGAGATGGTGGTGACTTGGGCTGGTGTGTGTCAGAAAAGATGAGGTGTGTAGATTCTGAGTACAGGTCAGCATGTAGCAGACACTCAGGAACCAGGAATAGGTGACAGAGCAGAGAGAAGAAGGAGCAAGCTATTAACTTACAGAACAAGGAGCACTGTGGGAGTTGTTTATGATAGGCAATTGAGAGCTCTGTGGACAAACATTAAGTTTGGCATGTTCTAGAGCAGAGGTTCTCAACCTTGGGGTTGTGTATCAGAAATTCTGCCTATCAGATATTTACATTACAATTCATAACAGCAGCAAAATCACAGTTATGAAGTAGCAATGAAAATAATTTTTTGGTTGGGGGTCACCACAACATGAGGAACTGTATTAAAGGGTCACAGCATTAGGAAGGTTGAGAAACGCTGTTCTGAAGTTTGCTCACATGCAGATATTGAATGTGGGTATATTCTAACTTCAGTGCAAATATTCGAATGTCAATTTAGAACTTACCAGTACAGAGATGTAATTAAACCATGAACAGGCTGGAACTACCTCGGGTGCAAATGAGAGGGAGGGGAGGAATGGTCTAAAGGTGGCAGAGAGAACCTTCCTGCATTAAGAGTTGCTAAGGAAACACGAAAGAGCAGCCAAGGAGACTGAGAAGTGCATGGCAGTGCAGATGCAAGGCTTATCTCTGTGGTCACTTGACTTCACTTTCTAGTGTCCCTACTTCTGTCAGAGCCTTCTTAGCCAAGTGGCCATCTTATGCATATGAGAATAGCTGTAGCTTTGTGATGCTACTTACCCATCATGAATGTATAAAGACCATCTTCCTTGTCTATCCATTTCCAAGGACCATCCTTCAAGACTCTGCATATTCATCAGCACAGCCCTACAGAACTTGGCACAGCCTACAGTTCTACATAATAGGAAATTAATTTATTCCTGTTCCCCTATCTAAGTGATCCTTTATTTAATTGCTCAGAACAGTTCTGACTTTTGCTTGTTTTCTAGTGAGCTCTGCAATTAGATTTTATCCTATTAGTATCTGTGGTGGTTTGAATGAGAATGGCCTATAGGCTCATATATTTGAATGCTTGGTCCCCACTCAGTGGAAATTTTAGGGAGGGATGAAGAGATGTGTCATTGTTGGAGTCTTACTGGAAGAGGTATGTCACTGGGTGTAGGCTCTGAAGTTTCAAAAGCTCACACCAGGCTAAGTCTCTCTCTCTCTCTCTCTCTCTCTCTCTCTCTCTCTCTCTCTGTTTGCTGCCTGTAGATCAGGGCATAAATCTCTCTAGCACTATGGCTCTTTGTTTCTTGCCATGATGGTTGTGAATTAACTCTCTAAAACTATAAGCAGTTATTCATATTGTGTATTATAACAGAGCAAAGCAGTGGGGGGGCATGGGTGTGTGGGGGGGTGTGAATTTTGTGTCTAGCCTTTGGTCTCATCCCTAAAATTTCTCATTTTGCATATGAAAATATTCTAAGATCTGAAAAAGTCCTAAACCAAAAATATTTCTAGTACCAAGCATTCTAGAAAAGAGCCATTCAACTTGTACGTATAAAGTTTGAGACTTGTTCAAGTGGCCCCTGGCAGTGGGATCAGGATCTATCCCTGGTGCATGAGCTGGTTTTTTGGAGCCCATTACCTGTATCGGGACACCTTGAACAGCCTTGATGCAGGGGGGAGGGGTTGTATATCAACTGAATATACAGGCTTTGCTGACTCCCCATGGGAGGCCTTACCATTTTGGAGGCGGGGAAGGGGTGTGGGTTGCAGGGAAAGGCTGGAGGGGAGCGGGAAGGGGGATGAGAGGGGGACCTGTGGTTGGTATGTAAAATGAATAAAAAAATTTCTTAATAAAGAAAAAAAGAAATTTTAAAAAAGCCCCCAGAGTCAATGTACCTTATTCCTGGGATCTCTCCTACTGTTCAAGAATTCTGCTCTCTCTTCTTCATAAGCCCTTATCCAATGGATCTAAAATAAATTTCTCTCTAAAATAAAAATAAAATAAAGTTTGAGACCTGAAGTCCAATCTCTCCAGTCACAGAAATCACCAGGACAGATTCACTGCAGCGAATATAGAAGTTAGCATTCTATATCTCCTAGATATAGAGCATTCAAATCTCCTGGAAGCCTAAGAATAGAGAAGTGAGGATGGTGTTTTGTTCTCACAAAACCCATTCACTTTCAGGGAAAAGTGATCAAGGGCATTTTAGTAGGAGTATTTGAAGTGGTTCCAGTTTCCTTTATATTTCTGTGCTATCGTACTGTGTCCCAGAGAAACTTAGAGGAGGAAAGGGTTTATATCACCTGGCAGGTTACTGTCCATCACTGAGAGAAGTCTAGGAAGGAACTCAAGCAGAAAATTGAAGGAGAAGTTGCTAGAAGAACACTGCTTGCTGTTCAACTCTCATTGGCTTATCCCTGCTAGGTTTCTTATACAGCCCAGGTTGACCAAGGAATGTGGCCACCCACAGAGGGCTTGGCACAATCAAGTAACAATCTAAACAATTACCTACAGACATGCCCACAAGCCAATGTGATCTGGGAAATCCCTCAATGAGACTCATTTCATAGATGATTGTAGGATGTGCCAAGTGAACAGTTAAAGCTAACTCAGGCAGAAAATACTAAGGAAACACAAGTGATATTTTCACACACAAGTGCTTGAGAACCAGGATGGTGAATTTAATAATTTTATGCACATTTTAGATGAGTTGTGACTACTCAGAGAATAAAGAATGAAAAGATGTCCTAATGTTTGGTCCCATGGAATTATTCAATAGTACTCTATACTTTGGATCCTCAATACAAATTTGAATTACAGATCAATGTTAATATACATAAAAGTGGAGAAATATTGTTAATGATACAAGTAATTGACATGGCTCTGATGCTTTAAATCCTCACTATATATGCCTTACAACTGTATTTGAAGCTGTCTAGACTTGGCATCTCATCCTCAGAACTCTGACACAGAGCCTGTTTTCATTATTACATCACTATGTCCAGCTGCTTCTCCTCACTGTTCTTTTGACTATATTAAATATTTTGCCCGAAGTATAAATGGCAGCCATAAAAATATCCCTGATTTTATAGATCTAACTTAATGTATTTGACATTGCTTACATCTGTGTAAACACCATTCAAAAACATACATAATATTTCTACTAGCCTCCCCATTATACATTCTGGTGGTTTGAATAAGAATGGCCCCCATAGGCTCGTATATTTGAAGGCTTAGTCTTTAAGGAGTAGCTCTACTTGAGAAGGATTAGGAAGTGTGAAGTAGGTGTGGCCTTGTTGGAGGAAGTGTGTCACTGGGGGTGGGTTTTGAGGTTTCAAAAGCCCAAATCAGGCCCAGTGGCTTTCTCTTCCTGCTGCTTGCAGATCAGGGTGTAGAACCCTCAGCCATTTCTCTATCACCATGTTGGCCTGAGTGCTTCCATGCTCCCTGCCATGATGGCAATGGATTAAACCTCTGAAACTGTAAGCAAGCTCCAATTAAATGCTTTCTTTTATGAGTTTCCTTGGTCATGATGTCTCTTCATAGCAATAGAACAGTGACCAAGACATATATTAAGCATATCCTACATTTTGATAGTTTGATACCTTGAATCTTGGTCACATTGAAAGGACCTTCCCTCCCAGGATTAATTTGTTAATTCTAGAGGCAGCAAATAGCTCTGAAAATCTATCTTTCTGAGTCTATGGTCAGGTGCTCTCATTCACCATTGGTAGAAATGCAAGGACCCACTACTGAGGACATGTAAGAGATTCCTCAAAACACTAAAAGTAAAACTATTATATGAACTATCTGTCATGTTCTGGGTAATACTCAAAGGAAATGAAATCAGCCGGGCGGTGGTGGCGCACGCCTTTAATCCCAGCACTTGGGAGGCAGAGCCATGTGGATCTCTGTGAGTTCGAGGCCAGCCTGGTCTACAGAGTGAGATCCAGGACAGGCACCAAAACTACAGAGAAGCCCTGTCTTGAAAAACCAAAAAAAAAAAAAGAGTATTTTTTTTTTTATTCAGCCGTGAGTTCCTTTGAAATTCATGACCTCTTTTTTTCATTAATTGTTTTTACATAGATATATGTATATGCATATACATATATGTATTCCTAAATACCTAAAAAACAACCTGTACTTGGTGTGTATAATGTTCGTTCTATGTATTGTTTTCAAGGCTGACCTTTTGATATTGAATATCCAATTGGTGCACACATCCCTGGAGAAGACTATTTCTCCCCCTCTCAGCAGTCCTTACTTGCCTGTGGTTCGTGTAGGGTTGAAACCTCGTGGTCTTTCCGTCACCCACAGTAGCATGCCTGTTGGTATCATCCTTGTTTAGCTCAGATTCAAGCAGCCATCTTGGTGAGACTTTATGGTTGTAGTTTCTGACATTACTAGGAGACACAGTCTCACAGCAAACTCTCAGGAAGACTCGAGAGACTCTTTCATCCCAAGGAAGTAGTGGGGTCTATAAAAAGAAGGAAGCAGATGTCTAGTAAATTAAATGTTCAAATTCTAAACTTCCAGAAATTCAGACTTACTAGAAGGGTAGAATAGCAGTTAGGCAACATTGTGGTATGACCTGGGTCAATTAATTCTTATTAATTAATTACAGCAAAAGGAAGCGAAAGCAAGCAATGAAAGAAAGCTAAGTGTGGGAAATAGAAACGGAATATGAGAGATAGTGATTTCAGGGAAATTAGGGTCCCCTCTTGGGATTTTAGTTTCATTGATAAAAGAACTTAAGAAATGGATTCAAATGCAAGAAGCTCAAGGACAAAATTATTAGAGTTTAAAAGAAAAACTCCCGGAGCAATCAAGCCATAAATCTCAGCAGCTGCCCAGTGGCTAAGAACGGATGAGAGAATGAAAAATAGCCGTGCCTTTTATGCCAGCATGGAGGTCAGACACATTGCAGACTAGCAGCCACATGGCCGGAAGGAGCGGAACTTTAAGGAAAGACTAAGGAAGCCCAAAGTAGCATGGAAAACATGCTTAGACAATAGATAGAAGAAAAGAAGGAGATGCTATGTTCTTCTGAATAATTTAGAAAAGTGGATAGACTTGCAAATCTGCATAGTGGTGGCCCTGTATGTTACTGTGCTGGGGGTGGGGATTGGGGAAATTAAAAATACAGTGTCTCATTAATACAATAAGTACTCCACCTAGCCATTGAGCATGGCTCTAGGAAAAGACAGCTACCCTAGGAATGCTGCTGTGGCCAGGTGAATTGAACCCGGCCCTCTGGAATATTAGCTTTCCACCCAAGCCAGAGAGGCATCCTCTTCACCAGAAGTTTTCTTTTAAGGAGTTTTTACTGCTATTTTAAGGAAGGAGGGAGACTCAAGATAGAATGTAGCACTTCTCCTCATATGAGCAGAAGTTTACAATTCAGAAAAGATGAAAGGCTCCAGGAAGTGAGAATTAAAAGACAGTATCATAGAAAAGGGGCAGAAAGATACATTAGCCAACTTGCTCAGTCTAGGAAAAAACACCTGAGATCAATTCTTTCTACAAGAGCAAAAGCTTTTTTCTGACTCTTAGTTAGTCTTGCTGTATTTGTGTCTGTGGGGAGGCAGGGAATCGTGCTTGGAAGCACCCGGCAAAGGAATCTGCTTACAGCACAGTCCCTAGAAATCAAAATGGGAGAAATGGGCTGGTATCCCAACATCCCCTTCGAGGGAGTGTCCTCAGTGACATGACTCCTTCTCACCAAGTGCATCTCTCACAGGTTCTACCGCCTGCCTTCCAATGCCAGCACATGCTGCTCCATGAGCGGTAACATGCAGGCCATCGGGAAATTCTCACTCACACCCCAGACAAGCATAGAGCCCCAAGGAAGTGATCGTGTCTTGCTGTTCTCATAGCCCAAAAGCTGAACTGTTTTCCATGAACCATTGTGGAGAATGTACATCTTAACAAATGTGAGAGTTTTTGTTTGATTGTTTGTTTGTTTGTTTGTTTTGGTTTTGATTTTTTGAGACAGGATTTCTCTGTGTAACAGCCCTAGCTGTTCTGGAACCGGCTCTGTAGACCAGGCTGGCCTGGAACTCGCAGAAATCTGCCTGCCTCTGCATCCTAAGTGCTGGAATTAAAGGCATGTCAGATCATCACCCAACCAAATGTAAGATCTGTGTGATTATTTAGTTATTTAATTATTTAAACCTGCAGTCCTACTTCTTGTTTATAAATGTCCCCAGTGCCACCAAGAAGAGACACAACCCTTGTGGAGCAGAGCCCACATGGTGGAGGTTTGTACCTGTGTCACGAGCTTTATCTAAGTGGGTTATTTTGATAACCAATGTGTCATCACTATCTGTGTACAGTATAGTCTCACAAAAACTCGTCCCCACTACCTCCACTTCATCACACAACAGATGCCGAACCTTTTAAAGGGATTCCCTCTGGCTTTGGCCCATCCCATAATGAAAATCTGACTGGTGAGCATACATCTAAGCAGCAGCATCTGGAGTCATAACTCAACAAATGTACCCAGACAAGCTAGGCACATAGGACAACAAACAAATCAAATTTGGCATAAATTGCTTAACAACTGAGGACTGGGTTTCCATCTTTCACTTTAACAAACATAAAATAAAAAAAAATTATTGAGAAATGTGACATATCTTCCATTAGGATTGAATTTAAAAGCAGTACAAAAGATGGAAACATAAAACTGCCTCCAGGGCATAAAAATTGCCAGGAAGTTAAGGAAATTGGCAAATTATTACTACAGAATAAGGAAGACTATCTAACCTCTTAGGCTGTTTTTGTGTGCCAGGAATCTGTTAAATAATATTCACAGACATAAATGTCAATGTTAATGCTGTAAATTTCCCTGGATACACCATGTAGGGTGTTTGCTATTTTATTTTTAGAACTTAAAAATATCAGGCCCATCGTGGTAAAATCAGACGGGAACAACACTGAACAATAAATCCCTCCATGAACAGAGATTCACAGCACCTCACATTGACTTTGCCCCTTTGATATGTTATGCTATGGAAAATTGGACGAAAGAACTGCTATCCTTTATTGTTAACGTTAGTTGGTTTGTAAAGTTTAAATTTGCTTTCACCAGAAATATAGTATAAACTGAGCATCTAGTAACCTGTAAAATACACGTTAAGAACCTGAAGGAGAGGACAAACCAAAAGTTGAAATTTTAGAGTTATTGTCCTTTCTTGAAATGGTTGACAAGAACTTACTGGGGATTTCTCCTCCTCCTCCTTCTCCTCTTCCTCCTCCTCTTTCCCCTTCCCCTTCCCCTTTTTCTTCTCCCTACATGCACACTGTGTGTGTGTGGTGGGGTGGGGTGGGGTGTGAACTTGCATGTGGAAACCAGAGGTCAATGTGAAATACCTTGTTCATTCTTCACATTACTTTTGAGACAAGCTCTCTCTCACTGAACCTTGTTGGTTCTTGCTGATTTGGCTAGCTTGGTTGTATACTGAGCCTCAGGAATTCACCTGTGTCTGTCACCCCAGTGCTGGGATTACAGGACCCTGCTACCACACCCAGCTTTTTATATGGGTGCTGGAGATCAAAACTCGAGTCTTTAGGCTTCCACAGCAAAGGCTTTCTCACCAGAGCACATCTCCAGCCCTTACCTATATCTGACATGAATGTTATGTACCAGTGTGGTCCTCTCCATTCATACAGTAAACTCATAGTATTCTGAAAGAGAGATGTGGTATGTGGGTTATAGGAGACCCCTCCCTTGGGATTGTCATGCTGATTCCAGTAAACTTTGGCGACTCTGGGCAAGTTTCTCTGCCCTCTGTCCTCCTCATCTCTGCTGGTGACAGTCAGGTGGAGTCACCTATCCCTGCCCTGTAGGCTTAAGAAGAAGGTGATATTAAATAAATCCTTACAGATAATTAAGGGTCTGGCAGGAGAGAGTTCCTCGCCGTTTCTAGAAAGTCAAAGGTTTTCTGACAAAGAGTCACACATTTTTCACATAGCAAAGCATCCAACAGAAGTAGATCTCAGTGTCCACAGAACTGCTTGAACTTTGTAAAATATGGAGAGACAAGCACGAACTGCTTTAAACTATGTGCTCCCAGATTTGCTGCAATCATGAGCATCTGTGCTAGAGACCCAAACTCTGCTCTCCAGGCTCACAGGATAGGCACTTTATTTACTGAACCAGCTCCCCAGCCTGAAAGTGGACTTTTTATGGTCAGCATTATAGTGGTATTCTATTTGTACTGAAATGTGATTTTATTTGTATGTTAATAAATAAAGTTGCCCAGAGGTCAGTTGTTAGCAAGCCATAGCGAGAGCTGGGCGTGGTGGTGCACGCCTTTAATCCCAGTACTCAGCAAGCAGAACTAGGTAGATCTCTGTGTGTTCAAGGATACAGTCAGCATTGGAGACACACGCCCTTTGATCTCAATACCAACCATAGAAGACTTGGAGGTCTGCACAGACAGGCCCTGACGAGGCAGTCACGTAGTTACAGGCAGTGATGAGACAGCCACGTAGTTGGGTTTACAACCAATGAGAAGGAAGAACCAGAACTCTTTATAAGATTAAACGCACAGGAAGTAGCTCCCTTTTCGGAGAGGTTTCTTGGCGGAAGAAGCTAGCCAGCAGCACGCGGGTAAGCTCCTAACTCTGACCTCTCGGGCTTTTATCTTTACCTTGGCTCTGTGTTTCTTATTTAATAAGACGGTTAGTTACATCTACACAGCATATGATCATGACTTCAAAAAAAAAAATTCTACTGTGAGCTACTAAAACTGGAGAGGCAGGAAGGTCCCAAGGTTGAGACTACTCTGAGCTACACAATAGAACTCCCTTTCAAAGCACTTTCTGTGAGTCCATATGAGTCTGATTTCTTTATGTCTCAGTTAAACTTTTCCTTGTGTTCCAATCACATTTCTGCTATACCTTCTGAAGGAACTTGTAATTCTTGGATGTTCTTATTATAATCCATGAATAGCCCTTAGTGTTGTGCCCAGATCACGACCCCCAGAGAGACCACCAAAGACGAGCATGCTGGAATGCAAAAGCAAGGTTTAATTCAGGATATCCAAAAGCAATAGAAGTCTAGGCAGGGACTTCGTCCAACAGATCCAATGCAGTGGAGGCTGGAGGAAGTGCCCACCTATTTGCAAGCTCAGTTTTTAAAGGGAAAAATCACAAGGTTACATCATTTAGGGGTGCTAGTACGGGTGCAATTCTGATTGGCTCGCTTCTAGGGACTTTCTAGAAATCATGGCTTAATCTTATTTCTAAGGAGGTGGTTGCCCACCACCATTTCTCATTGGCTGCCCTCAGGTGGGGACATTTCTATGGTCAGTTACCCTGGAAACCAGGGTTGGAACATTCTTTGGTCAAACAGTTACCTAGGGAACCAGGGAAAGGACATTCCATAGTCCAGCAGTCATTACCTTGTGACTGCCTTGTGACTCTGTACTTTTACACTTCCTGGTTTCTGGGATCCAGACTGACTGGTTTCAGTAACTCATGGCCTATTCCAGTAACTCATGGCCTATTCCAGTAACTCATGGCCTGTACCTAAAAGGAGAAATCTTAGGCCTTAGTTTTAGGGTGAAAGCATTTTGGTCTTATTTCTAAGATGGCTCATTTTGGTCTCACACTTAACACCTTGACAAATTTACCTGCCATTCAAGTTTCCAGCAGCTTCTACTCTAGGTAACTTGACTTTATCTGATTTTCCTTGGATGCACCCATCTCTGAAGAAGTCAGGATCCAGCTTGCTGTTGTTGTGGTACTCCTCACAGTGAGAGCAAGGGCTGTCTCTGACTTGTTTGCTCTTGGGACTCTTTTCCTCCTACGGGGTTTCCTATCCAGCCTTGATATGAGGGTTTGTGCCTAGTCTTACTATAACTTGTTATGCTGTGTTTGGTTGATATCTCTGGGATGTCTGCTCTTTTCTGAAGGGAAACAGAGGTGTAGTGGATCTGAGGGAGAGGGGAGGTGATGGAGGATGGTGGGGGAGGGTGGTAAGAAGAGAGAGGGTGAACTATGGTTGGGATGTAATATATGAAAGAAGATAA
>CABHPQ010151972.1:0-23120 GCA_902168405.1 Peromyscus aztecus
GGGGTGTGTGGAGGGCAGTTTCCCAAAGCAGCTGATGGAGGGTGTCATGGCCAAAAAGTACCCACAACTCCCTTTCAGACTTGCACCCTCTCCTCCCCACATTTCCTCTCTCTCCTATTGGCTTTAAACACTGCCTCAGTTCTCTGGGAAACTGACCTCATCTGTGTGTGTTGGGGGGGGGGGGTTTGTTGCAGACAGGTGGTGTCCAGAATGTCCCAACTCCCAACCTCCAACCCCACATCTAGGCCTCCAACTTTAAATGAATGGCTCTCATATTACCAAGTGACTGTTGTTTATTCTCAGCTGTACAGGCTCTCCTTTCCTGTCGACACAAGACACCCAGCACCTGTCTACTACTTCTGGAGACCTGTAATAGCATAATCTATTATCCAGAAAACTTAACTAACAGTTTTGAGGCTAGATGTCTCCTGAGTACACAGTTAGATGAGCATGCCAGGAAAAGGTGCAGTCATGCACCAACCCAATGGACAGAGACTCTGTTCCACACAGCATCCTCCGAAGCGCATGGGCAAGAGCAAACGAGGAAAACTCGAACGGAGTTTGTGGCTTGAAGGAAAGCTGGAGATGGGGACAGAAATGTAGCAGATGCTTCGACAGCAGTGGGCAGACATTCCCTATACTCTCTTGTTTTATGACTGAGTAGTTTGTGCAAAGGGCAGTGTGGGGACTCCTGTTCAATGACAAACATTTACCCAAGGTTAAGGCCAGTTAATGACTGGCATGCATGGCCAAGCCTAGTGGCTTTCTCCTTAGACCTTTAAAAGGTAACTGGAGCCTAGTTAGGGCAGTGGAAGCAAAGAGATTACCTATTAAAGGCCCATATCTATTCTACCAGTGTGAGGATCTAAGACTCAGGTTTTCCACTTTAAAACAAAAGCAATTTGGCAGGCACTTGGCTCATCCTGTAATCTCAGCACTGGGAAAGCTGAGGCAGGAGGATTCAAAATTCAGGTCCAGTCTGAGCTAAATAGCAAGACCCTATCTCAAGAATTAATTAATTAATTGAAATAAGTTGACTTATTCCCCAAACACAAATTGGTCTGAAATGACTGTCCTTGGCTGCAGGCATTTTGATCGCTGACCTTCCTGTGGTCCGCAAACTGCTTCACCACTTTGTACAGAAAACTAGAAACATAGAGACAATCACTAGGGTAACAGCGAGGCAGGGAACAAGGCATAGAGAGTATGGGAGATAAGAGAACAAATGGAGAGAGTCACTTAAATCCGCCTTTCCCACGTAGCTTCTATTTTCTGAATTTCCCTCTTACACCCTGCACCCTTTAGAGGAGCTGACCGCTTAGGAACCGTAAGAAGAGAGCTGATGAGATGGCCCAGTGTGTAAAGCTGCAGGTCAGCAAACCTGACCACCTGCGTTCTCTCCCTGAGACCTACATGGTAGGAGAGAACTGACTCCTGCAAGCTGTCTTCTGACATCCATTTGCACCACAAGTACGCAAGCACTCACACACACACAAGTAAATAAACAATTTCTGTTTGTTTGGGTTTTTTGAGACAGGGTTTCTCCGTGTAGTTTTGGTGCTGTCCTGAATCTCGCTCCATAGGCCAGGCTGGCCTCGAACTCACAGGCCCCTGGCTCTGCCTCCCAAAGGCTGGGATTAAAGGCGTGTGCCACCACCACCTGGCCATTTGTTGTTTTTTGTTTGTTTGTTTGTTTTTTCGAGACAGGGCTTCTCTGTGTAGCTTTGCGCCTTTCCTGGAACTCGCTCTGTAGACCAGGCTGGCCTCGAACTCACAGAGATCTGCCTGCCTCTGCCTCCCGAGTGCTGGGTTTAAGGCATGTGCCACCACTGCCCGGCTGTTTGCTTGTTTTTTTTTTTTAAGTTAGAAAGAACCATGCTAAATTTGTGTGTCTGGGGAAGCAGGGTAGAGTAGGAAGCCAGCTCTCGCTAAACACAATCTAAATAAACCACAGCTGACCAGCCACCACATCCGACTCTCCTGAGGAGAAAGAAGAAGGTGCTGGCAAACCTTGCGGGAGAGTCTCTTCCTGGGAACAGAGCCTGGAGAGTGCTCTCAGCCTTGGGCAATGCGCAAATTTGGCAGAGGCTTGCTTCCATCAGCCTTCACAGCAGCTAGGGTGATCTCTAACGTCACCTGGTCATCCTAGGAGAAGGGCAGCCACGAGATAAGCCCTCCGGTTTCATAGCTCTTCAGCGAACATTTTGCATAACATTTGGCTGCCCTTCTCGGTGACGCCGTAATATCAAAGTACAGGCAAATGCCGTCCCCTCCCGTCTCTTAAGTCTTGCAAGGACAATCTTTGTGCAAACCAGGGCTGGCAACAACTTCCTAAGGTCACCCCATCTTACCCTTGCCTGGTCATGCCATGCTCTAGGTAATCCAGCTGCATTCCTCAGAAGCAGCACAGAACATCCTCTCTGGAGCTAGTCATGCTAGTGGAGCCCCGGGTCCATTTCTGTCCCCCACTGTCAGATTGCCATTTCCCATCTGTGTACTCAGGTTCTTGACCAGCAGCTTTCTCCTGACATGCTCATGAACTCTGGAACCACAGTAACCATTTAGAACACAGCTTGGCACATAAGAAGCATTCTATTACCCTGGCCTCTATCGCGCCTCTATCTATTGCCTTTATCATACCCTTATTAGGAAACAGGACTGTTCATGTTGATCTTCCATTCGGTTTCCTTTACAAGTAACCTTGAAATCAGAACACGGCACAAACTCCTTGCTGAGTGCTGGAGACAGTGCAAGAGAAATCGGATGTAGTTTGCGCACTGGGGCACACTGGCCAGCAAGTCGGGGTGAATCATCTGCAGATGAGATGTAGGTAGAAAGATGAAAATATTTTAACTAGAAGGAAATAGGTAGTGCAGACAGGTCCCCTGAAGGAAATGGTATTTAAGACTCGGGAAGTAGGGCATGCATCTACTATGATCGTAGCACTCAGAAGGCTGAGGAAGAATTGTTCTGAGTTCAAGGCCAACTTGAGCTATTGACTTCTAAGCCAACTTGGGCTACAGGGTGAGACTTTCTTAGAAAAAAAGGCTCAAGAATAAAATAAGTAAAGGAAAATAAGATAGTAAGAGTTTGAGTAATGAAGCCACAGAGAAATGAAAATGGTGTTTCATAAAGTAAGGGGACAGGTTGGAGCAGATGAAAAGGTGTCTTAGGAAGACAGATTCATTGTGGTGAGTGCTGATGTTAGATTTCATTCCTTTAACAAAAGGATACAATTTAAATAGGTTTTGTTTGCTAACTATTGTTTGGTGATTTTTTTTTTGCTTTCATTTTTTGGTGGATAAAATGACATTAGTGACTTACTACTGACCTGTATTTGGGAGAATATTAACTCTGGTAACACTTTGAAATACATATTAGAAAAACAAGAGACCAATTAGGAGACTGTCAATTGGTCAATGTTTGGGAGTACTGAATTTCTGAATAGCAAACAGTTTAAAAAAAATATGGGTGAAAATCTAAACAGGGCAGGGAAATAGATGGAATGAGAGGAGCTGAGTGAGGAAAATGGAACCTGTGTGGAAGATTTGTTCAGAGACACGGAATGGAAAGAAAAATGAGCCGTGACATGGAAGTCCAGTAAAGTAAGGAATCAACATTGCTTGCCTGGCTACAGCGAGCGAGACACCAGGAGCAGTGTTTCCCGCTCAGAGCCCTGTGTGACGACGCTCCCACCAACCCTGGCAAATTGCTCTCAAAAGCCCCAGGACAGAATACCGGGAGGATTATACCGTGTTACCTGCACAAGTTCACGTGACTTGCCAGTGGGAGATGGGAATAAATTTAAGTTGGGGTCTCTCTATAGCTCATGCTTTATTCCCAAGAGACAGAGACCATTCCTTTACATTTGATAATTAGGTCTCTCATGACCTCTGAGGCAACAATTTCAATGGAGCGGCAAGAGAAGAAGGGATATCGCTACGGGTAAGAGAGTAAATACCGGGGATAACTGGCTAGACCGCATGATTAGATTGTTCTTTCCAGTAATGAGTAGAAGACATTCAGTCTTTTTCAAATCATTTTTTAAAGTTTGTTTGTTTGTTTGTGAAAAGATCTTGCTGTGTAGCTGGCCTTGAACTTACACCCTCCTGCTTTAACCTCTTCTAGGGCCTGGAGTTACATTGTGAGAAGCAGTGTGTGTGTGTGTGTGTGTGTGTGTGTGTGTGTGTGTGTGTGTAGAGGTGGGGGCAATAATGGCTTGTGTCTTGCTGTCGCTTCCCTTTTAATTTGTGTGTGTGCTTTATTGCTGAGAGATGTTATGTTTCCAAAGAACAAAATGTGACTGCATGATTATGCCATTCAAAAATGGAGTTCTGCTTATACCTGCTAAGAAAATTGAAGCCTGGTGGTGTACCTGGTAATCTAACAAATCAATCAAAAAAGCATTTAATGGTCCCAGACTCTCAGCACATCTAATAGTAGGTACTATAAAGAGTTTTTTAAGAAGTTTGTGTAGAAGTACTCATTTCTTCCTAGATTGCTTTTGAAAGCTCATCACAGATGACTCTGGCTTCAGCTGCTTCAAATCTGGAAGAGGGGAGGAAAAGAGCAAAAAGCTAGTCTCAAAAGTCCAATTTGAAAGGAGAATCTACTTGGATAGAAATATGTGCCAAATGTAGTGTGAACACACGGCAGCAGAAAGATCCCAATCCAAAGAATGTCATAGAGGCGACTATGTAGTCCAGGGCTGCAGGTTTGCAGAGGAGATTTCCAGGTAAATGGAACTGGGGTGTGCTTCCAGCAAAGACATAGAGGCAGACAAAAGAGTAGGGCATGGTCTAGATCCGCTAAAAGAACACTTTCATTGAGTCTGATGATTTTTCAGCTTGGTGACAGTTGAGTACTGAAGAAGCTCAGAGGTGAGTTTGGGCTTTAAAAAACCTTCTCCTGATCACAGAATCCCAGGACAGTGGAGAGGAGGTTTCAGTGATCTGGTTCAACCACCACTTCATCATCCAAGGTAAACCAAGGTACAGAGATGTTCTACTAAACATAGGGACAAGGCTAAGCTTTCCACATAGAGGGTTCTGCATGCCTCTTGAAGCTAGAGGTCAGAGCTACAAGGTGAACTCCTTTCAGGAGAAGGCTCTTAAGCTGTAGGATTACAGCTTAATGATTCCTTTTCAGCAAGTGAGCAGCCAACCATTTTTTTTGTTTGTTTTAGTTTTAATGGACATTCCAGCTGTTCTCTACCCCCTAAATCAGAAAATAGTAGCCACTCTTCACAGATAAGCAAGCCAATACCTGGGACTACTTGAGTGCCATGCTCCAACCACTTGTAGAGTTAAATAGATCTCATAACGTTTTTTCCTGAGATAGAACACTGAAATCAGACAAGTCTAGAGACAGGTGCCTGACTTGTTCTGCTTGGGTATGATGCTGCATTTGTTGAGCACCAGGAATATTAGTCTTTACATACTAAGGCCAAGCAAAAAATTTAAATCACTTTGTTACAACACAGGAAGAAGTTGAAGAGATCAGGGCTCAACAGATGATTTTCACCATTGGCTTTTGTAACCCAGCCCTAGACTCAATCCCCACTGCACTATGAGTCATTTCTCTTTCTGCAAGCCACACAGCTAGAGGGAATATCTGTAAATAGTTCATTCCTATGCGGTTCTGCATTGGCTGTGGCCTTCTGTCTGTCAGCTGTTTCTACTTTTCAGGAATACTCCATATGCATCCACCTTGGCAACCCTCTGCCCAGAGCTGTCCCAAAGGCTTGCCTCCCTTGCTCCTTCAGTGCCAGCGACTGTGCAGGATTTTACACAGTCTGAAACTGGGACTTGGAAAGGTCAATGCTGAAGTTTCTGCCGTAGATCTCAGAATCTCCAAACTGTAAAGAATTGCTTTAAGCAATAGTGGTGTGTGAAAATTCAGATTTAAGTCAGGGGTAGTCCCAGAGGATCACCTTGGGGTAGGAGTTTGAGGCCAGTCTGGGCAACAGAAAAAACAAAAACAAACCAAAACAAAAACATGAAAAGAACAAGCAAGATAGATTTAAGAACATAATCTTCATTGGGAGAAAATTCAGAGGGAGATTGCTTGTCAGGTATGGACAAGGCAGCCCTGGGTTCAATTCCCACTACCACAAAAGAAGCTATATTAAAAATTATCTTTTTAATACAAGAAATGTTTTACAAAAAAGACAATTTATTAAATTGTTTATTTGAATAGATAAAAATTTCAGTTAACAACTTGAGCAAGGCACAGGTCTTGTGAAGGACTCTATTAAATAACAGAATGTCCATGCTGTGAACTTTGAGTGTACATCACTGAATGCACACAGGACTTCTGGGAATGTATTCAGGATAAAGAAAGCCTTTCTTCCTATTCCCTTAGCCACTCCCTGCATGTCACTCCTTTGGGAGACATTAATTCTGTCTAATAGTTGGACTTTTTTTCCCCCTGCATTTTGTGTTTGAGACATGTCTCACTATGAAGTCCTGGCTGGCCCAGAAAGAACTCACTATATAGACCAGGCTGGTCTGGAACTCACAGAAATCTACCTGCTCCTGCCACCCGAGTGCTGGGATTAAAGATGAAAATCACCACATCCAGCACAGTTGGACATTTTTTGAATATTCCTTAGGTGATAGAATTATAGTCTTAGAAGGAACATTATTTAATGTGATGCTCGCCCACCTTCAACTCTATCTCACAGATTCATGATGAGACATGGAGGCACCAGCAGGATATGTCTTAACCAGGGACCACAAGGTTGAAGCTAGAAACTCCTGTGTGTTGACCAAATATCTCTGAGTCGACCTCTACCTTAGTAACTTCCAGTACTGATTTCTGAAGTAATATTTTGACTTCAAAAATAATTTTAAAACAAATGGTACAGAAGCATCCCTAACAGTCATGTTTTCTTTATACACATACATCTAATTCCCCCATCAGCCCATACAGAGCAAGGAGTACACCAAACACTGTGAGAGAGCTAATCCCAACGTGTGAATGTTTAACGTTTGCACAAAAGATCTAACAGGATGGCTCTCTGCTTTCGAGAAGGCTCTTTCTTTGCTCTTTCTTTTTTTAATGTAGGAAATACCCCTACTGCATTTTATTTTTTTAATGTTTTGATTTTTTTTTTTTTTTTTTTTTTTTTTGTTTTGTGCTCACAGGGGCTATGCACATGCCACAGCATTCATTAAAGGGTCAAAGGTCAGAGAATCAATTCTCTCTTCCAAGCACATGTGAGTTCTGAAGTCAGTCGGTAAATGCCTTTACTTACCGAGCCCTCTCTCTGTTCCAGCTAATGCATTTTAAATGTTAGTTGATAATATACCATCATGATATTTATTTATATTAAATATTACACAACTTTTTAGGAACAACGCTACTTACTTAATAAAAGTCATCGGTCAATTACCAGCTTACATGCTCGGGCCTGCGAGTTTAAAGTAAATGTGGGATAGTTAGGTCTTAAAACGAATTAAAAGTCCACCAGGTGTAGGTCAGAAATAGTTCAATGTCCTCAAATATTTAGATTCACTTAAGGCTTCTTGAGCCAAGCACTGTATATTCTCACTTGAGCCTTACAACAAACTCATAAGTTAAATGTCATTTCCCTACCTCATTTCAAGATAAGGAAACTGAGGCCTAGGGAAATTAAGATCTCTAGGTATCAAGATATGATTCAAACCTAAGTATTCTCAACCCAACCAGTGTCTTCTTCACTGTGTCCCCGACCTATTTCAGTGCTATGATATATATATATCTCCTTGGTGCTGTACAAACCGATTCTCTCTGCCATTTATTTTTGTGAGCACTTTTATTTGATTTCCAGCTTGGTAAACAAATTAATGTTTAGAGCTGTAAATCCACAAATGGATACATGTTGTTCTCTTGTTTAATTTAGTCAGCTTCTATTAGTTCCTTCAATAAAACAGACCATGAACTTAATACTAATCTCTCTCCGGGCATTCATATTGAATTCTAAATATATTTAAAAAAAAAAAAAAAAGAAGAAGTACAGCCCCTAAAAGCCGGCAGAGCTCCCTTGCCCAAACTCCTAGCAGAACTTCCTAGCAGCAAGAAGTAATTCTTAGGCCATGTTCAGACTGCACAAACAGCTCCGTTTGCCGTTAATAATGTAAATGTAGCCTTAATTGTGTCTCTGACACCTCTTTCTTACCTGTTAAAGAGTCTACCCATAGGTCTCAGCAAGGCAGCAGGACTGGGTGAGTCCTGCACTTCAAGGCCTCTGTTATCGAAAGGCTTGCCAACTGGACGCTCCACAAAAGGACTCCAAAGAACTCCGAATGCAGAAAGGAGAAATCTTCGTTTTAAATGAAGCTTGCCAGCTTCCGCTGGAGTCGTTTAGTAAACACTAGAAGACCTTTAAACGGAGCTTCCCCATGATCTTAGCTCTGATCTGGCCTCCACAGGTAGATAACATTTTTCCGGGATGTGGTCAGGCAGTGGTTTAAATCTTAATAGTCAGAGCAAAGTCTCCTTTCTTAAAAGCTTCCTCACGTGATCTCATTCCCTCCAAGTGTGACTTCTCTGCTGGCCGGACATTGGACCTTGGATCCCGGAACCTGGACATCAGTTTCCAATCCCCACCATAATGAGATCTCCCAGTTGGACTCCAAGAACAGCTCGTCAGCACTCAGCCGTCCCGCATGGGCATCGGGCTCACCGCGATGCTCACTACCCAGGCTCACGTCTTGCTTCCTTCCACTCCGCCTTTACCATCCAAATGGAAAAATTCCCCTCCTTCCTTCAAGAACCAGATGTTTTAAGTGAAAAGCAGTGAGATCCCACACACAGAGATGGTGGGGTGCAGAGGGAACATGCTGGGAACTGTCTCATTATAGGGTTGTGCCAGGTGACCTCTGGGTCACTTTTCAGGCCTAAGGTTCGGCAGCATTCCCCAGGTCAGGAGGTGCTGTCACAAGTCCCTGCCTGTCCTTGTTCCTCCAGCTGTCCGGTAACGCCTCATCATTTCTGTTTGGAGAACATCTCCCGTAACCACTGGAATCTATCACCATAGCATAAAATAATCTCAAAGCAATCAGGTAACACCTCGTCTTACTCCACAATTATCTACCCTGAGTAATGATTATTATTGTTGCATGCTATCCACCCCACAGCCTCGTCCCACAGAAAGCACGGCCCTCAGAGCTGTGTCACCTCCGGCTCTGCATCAGAGTTCTGCTGTGCTTTTCCCACCTCTATACCTGGCAGTCACCCAAGCAGGATCTGCGTCCCCATTTGTTTCTTAATCTGTGATGGAAGAGATCACTGCTTCCACCCGAGCGAGCATGATGAAGAAATGACGGTGGGGTCTGCAAGGGGGATGGGAAGCGAAGTTGGGCGAATTAAAGAAGTGCCCAGAGTTGTTGTTTTCCCGCCTCAAACCCTCTAGAGAGTGCTGCTATACTGCAAAGCCTTTTCGGGGAGACGGAGACAGAATATATCGCCTGCCTAGGCCCTGCAGTTTCTCCAGGAGCAGCTCTGACTATGGTCACAGTTTCTTTGGGATTGCATTGCCTCACTCAGCCTCTACCACGTAGGAGGTCTCAGGAGGAGAGACCTCAGACCGTAATGGTCTTTGCCCAGAACACTCATTTCTGATTAACTAAAAACACAAGTTTCTCAGGTAAGGGCGTTTGGACTATGGATCCTTGGGGAGCAATTAAAGGGAGGAATGGAATGTGCTAGGAAGCAGCTGCCTGTTTTTCAACTCTTAAGGAAACTTCCCGAACTAACGTTCTGGTTCTGCCGTTGCCTTCTCTTAGCGATAAGGGCCCCAGCTTATCATGGCCGAGAGACGGGATTTCATCCCAGTGTCTCCAGAGAAGCAACTAGCCCAACATCCCCGCTGGGAAGTCAAGGAGATGTGATGCTGGCCAGCCTCCCAGACACCACCATCTTCTCCCCAATTCCTGATGCAGAGGAGGCCTGCTGGCCCTGACCCTAAGGCGTACATTAACCACCATTGGCGTCTCCCTAAGTCTTTGTTTGCTCGACTGGAGTCTCCAAATAGCAAAGTGCCTTCAAAGAGCCCAGGCTCCACATTTTATAGATAAGGCAGGTCTCTGGGTGCTGACTCCCAGGCTGCCTTTGTTTCTTCATTGTTACTTCATACCAAGATGGGGTTCATCTGGGAATGATCAAGCTATGCCCTGAAACACAGTGCCACATGCCTTCCAGAATATACACAAATTTCATTTTAATATAGTCTTAGATTTACAGAAGTTATGTGCTTTTAAAAGCCAAACTTCTTCAGCCTTCCTGCTTCTGGTTCACTGACAGAGCCCCCTCACGTCCTATAGCAGGAGCATAGCCACTGTCAAAGTAACTGGCTTTCCACTTCACTGAAACAAGGTGCCCAGAGTGGCTTGGTGCAGATGTGAGGAACAACTGGCTCATTTTCTGAGGATATCACGAAGAAGAACAGGAGTAGACAGTTCTCCAATGAGGGCGGAAACACCATTTTATTTTGAATAGCACACAAAAAGCAGGACGGGAAAGCAGAAGGGAGACTGTACTAGGGGACCTAGAGGCAGGGGGAGGAAACCAGAGCAGTTACAATACAAGTTGCATGGACACAGAAAGAGGGGAAGAAGGGGACTAGAAAGTGGGTGTGGGGGGTGAACAGTGGTAGTGGTAGGGGGACAAACAACAACAAACTATGATGAAATATATGCATGGAAATGTCACCACAAAACCCATTACTTTGGGCTGGGGGGAGATGGCTCAGTGATTAATGTCCTTCCTGTGCAAATAGGAAGAACTGGCTTTGAATCACCAGAACGCAGGTAAAGCTGGGTACTTCCTACAACAAGATGAGAGTTAGAGAGATGAGACTCAATAAACTCTCATCATCCAGCTGCTGTGTGTGCAGTGGCCAGGGCTAACACCCAAGGTCATCCTTTGACCATCACACACACGCTATGGCACACACACTTGTACTCTCACTCACAAAAATGAACACACACATCGTACATGTACATATATCTTTCTCTCTCTCTCCCTCTGTGTGTGTGTGTGTGTGTGTGTGTGTGTGAGAGAGAGAGAGAGAGAGAGAGAGAGAGAGAGAGAGAGAGAGAGAGAGAGAGAGAGGAGAGAGAGAGAGAGAGATTGAGATTTAAGAATTAAAGAAAACTTGGGCTGGAGATATGGCTCAATGGTTAAGAGTAATGGCTGCTCTTCTAGAAGACCCAAGTTCAATTCCCAGCACCCACATGAGAGCTCACAACTGTTTGTAACTCCATGCAGTTCCAGGGGATCCAACACCCTCACACAGACACACTTGCAGGCAAAACACCAATCAAAGCACATAAAATAAAAATAAATAAATCATTTGAAAAAAATAAAGAAATCTATTGCTTTATTTTTTTTAAAGATAGGATCTTACTATATAGTCCTGACTGTCTTAGAACCAACTATGTAGACAAGGCTGGCCTCTGGCCTTTAACTCATACTCATAGAGATCTGCCTGCCTCTGTCTTCTAAGCATTGGAACTAAAGGTGTGAACCACCAAGCCTGGCCTGAAATCCATTGTGTTATATCCTAGCACATAAAATGAAAACAAATATAGTCACAACAAGACTAGCTGGCATTTCCTGTACACTTACTATGAATGAGTACCATCTCAGCTCATTCTATAATCAGCCCAGGTGCCATTATTAATGCTTCTCTCCATTTTCTTTTTTGTTGTTGTTGTTTGGTTGTTTGTTTGTTTGTTTGGTTGGTTGGTTTTCTTGAGACAAGGTTTCTCTCTGTAGCCCTGGACATCCTGGAATTTGTTTTGTAGACCAGACTGGCCTTGAACTCAGAGATCTGCCTGCCTCTGCCTCCCAAGTGCTGGGATTAAAGACATGTTCCACCATCACCCTGCAGCTCTTCGCATTTTCAACTGACAAAAACTGAGGCTCGGAATGGTCATCCAAAGACAGAAGACCACTCAGCAGCTGGGCTGGGGTTCAGTCCAGATAATCTGACTCCAGAGTTTTGGCCCTTTGATGCCCAGCTGCCTTCTCCAGCTTGGGGTCATCTTGTTCTTTTACATCAGCCTCTCAGTCCTAAAATGTGCAAATTATCGTTCCCTCACAATGGGAGTGCTTTTGTTCATTCAGTTACAGCTTTTATCACATGTAGTGGGAGTTAAAGGCATGTAGGAACTCCTCCTGTGCTCCTGTACAGTACAAATGCTGTATACACCTGTATAAGGTACCAGATGAATTTTTACTATTCATCAGCATGGCCTGTTCGAGATAAATGTAAACTTGGCACATGTAGACATATATCCCAGACATGTGCATTTCTGAGATTGGCAGGTGTTGGTGCATATCCTAAACACTTACAGGCACTTCCCAGTCATAGTAAGCTCACAGTATTCATTCATTTCCTCACTGACAGGAAACAGTATGTCTGCTTACAAAGACACATAAAACACACATCAGAGAACCCTATAAGAATCCACCTTCCCCACACACAGTGCTCCCACCCCCACAGTGCTCCAAGATTCAGGGTTGGTAGGTTTGTGCTCACAAAACCACACACAGATCATGGCTAAAGACCACAGTCCCGTCAACAGCTTCAAACACGGGTTAATTTATCTCCAGGCAAGGTGGAGAAAGGAGGAGGTGGCGAATGACAACCACTGGGAGAAATTTGATCGTGGTTGTTACCATTATTGCCATCAGTGGCTGGAACGGAGCCCTTGGGCTGGTCAGCCTCTCAGATTCCACCCCTCGCCTTTCCTAAAGGAACTAGAGGACGCTTCATTGCTCCCTTCCAATGGCAGTGCTTTTGCCATTCAATTATCGTCTCCATTGCACTCAACGGAAGTTAAAAGATGGCATTCTGCTTTTCTATTCAAGCGGGAGATCTTTCTCTGCCTTTCGTTACAGGAGAAGCAACTGGTAAAGCTGGGTCAATGTACTGTAACTAACGCCCTGGAGATGCCCACAGCACAGCAACCCTAATCCACCTGGAAGACTCACTGGATTCTGAGTTTCATAGGAAGATGTATATTATAGTAAAACCAGTTCTAGGGGAAAGTCTCTTTGAACCAGAACTAAACTATTTTTATTTATTTCTAGTACTTCCAAGAACTTGATGCAACAGGGCAAACAAACCTCAATATTAAGATACCCAATTTAGCCCTTGGCTGAGTACAGTAATAGCAGACAGTTAGGTTTTACACAAAGGTTAAGCATGTGTGCATAATATCTTGATCTCCCATGATGCCCTGGGGGGCCAAGAGTAGCATGGCCATTTCAGTAGACTGTACTGAAAGCATGCCTCAAAGGCACTGTTTTGCCAACGAAACACAACAAAATTTAGTCAATTAAGCAGCAACTAACAGGAAAGCCATTAATAAATCCTTTTGCTAATCATACCCATGCAGTTCCATTTGTGTGCCATTTAAAACCCTGTAGTTCAAAAGCATTTTATATGTATAATGGTGACTTATTATTATTATTATTACAAAGTGTGCATTGGCAAAGTTTCTTACAGGAGGTGCTTGGGCTGCACATTTGCTGAGCACTTCTTAATCACTCATCTGGACCATGCCTCTACTCATTTGTACACTTGCAGAGGACGTGGCTTTTTTGATCTCTTACATCCCAGGGACTTGGGAGAGACTGCCTTAGGTTGCCGATCCTCCTCTACGGCTGCGGTGTGTTGCTTCTGGGTCTGCCATAGGCAGATTCACGGCCTTTCTTCCTTCCCCTGGAATCAGAGGGGATACCTCCATAGACACAGATTCAATGTGGTCTTCTTACTGGTATGCTTGAGGACATGGCTAGAGTGAGAGCGCTCTCTCTCTCTCTCTCTCTCTCTCTCTCTCTCTCTCTCTCTCTGTGTGTGTGTGTGTGTGTGTGTGTGTGTATGTGTGTGGAGGGGTGGATATTAAATCCAGGTTTTCTATGTACTGCACAAATGCTTTACTATTTACCTCCATCCCATTAAAATATTTTTAACACCCAAGAAGTTGTAAAAAGAAAAAAAAATTACATGCCTTAGAAAGAGTATCTAAGAATGGAATGACATTTATTTACCCCAAAAGAATCATGGAAAAGAGCAAATGATGGGAGCACATCCCACAAAGATAAACAACTATTGGCCCTGAAGCACACTGCTAATACATAGTTCCCTTCCAAGACCAAGGAGTTCCCAGCTCCCCTACACACTGACTGAAAAGACACAGAGTCATCTATGGGAACTGAGCAAGCCTCAAGAATTCCAAATAAACGGGTGGATATCACAGGAGATGCTACCACATGCACAGACTCAACTTGCTCTTCTTGCTGCCTTATTTGAGGATGTCTGGCATTGGGGGGAACAAAGTTATCCAAGGAGCTTTGCATCCAAATGTACTTCTCTAATACCAAGGCAGTCTGGACTTAAACTTGCTGTGACCACCCTGCCTCAGCTTCTTAAATACTGTGATTACAGATGTGAACCATCATACCCAGCTTGTTTTGTTTTGGGAGACAGAATAGTCCAGACTGGCCTGGAGCCTGGAGCTCATGGTCCTCCTGCCTCAGCACTGGATGAGTTTTAGCAATGGGATACCTTTGGATGGGTGTGCAGATTCTTCCTTTTTGAAAGAGCAGCAATTTTGAAGTGCTTTTGTTTTGTCTTGTTTGGGTGTGGATCTGTATGGAGTGTGGTAATGTGCACACGGGTTTACAGGTGTGGGTGCACACATGTGGAGACCAGAGGAGGACACTGAGAGTCTGGTGTCTTCCATTATCACTCTCCGCTTTATTCTTTCAAGGATGGGTTTCTCACTGTCTTGGGAGATCATGGTTTGGGCTAGGCTAGCTGGCTGCCCAGGGCCTCTGAGAATCTACCCGTGTCTTCGCAGAAATGCACAGGCAGGCTCATATTTACATGTGGGTGGTTGGGGTCCTAATTCAGGTCCTCACGCTTGCACAGCCAGTGCTCTTACCCGCTGAGTCACCTCCTCGACCCTATTCTGCCAAATTCTAAACATCAAGATTCTGGAATGGAGAAGAGCCCCAGCCTTACTCCGTTACTCTTGCATTCTGTGATTTTAAGAGATGTGCTCAGTATCTCCATCTTCATCTGGCGTTCTAGTCGCTTCTCATTCAAGTGTATGAAGTAGCAGCCACAAGCCTGACACACCGGAATCTTTCTCTGCAAAGAGCGAACGTTGAAGTCAGGAGTGGGGAAGGTTAAGGGAGAAACAGTAAGTAAGTGAGAAAGTGTGTTCGAAGTGGCGGGGCCATGAAAACACCGGAGAGGTAGGAGTAAGGCGAACTATCCAGAAGAAAGTCATACTTAACAAAGCACTGTAAAAGGCAAGAGAGAATCTATCCACAAATGCATAATCACTGCGTTATTATCTTTAAAAAAATGTTGAAAGAGTTCAATGAAGGATGCTGTGGAGTGTCATTAACGCTGTGCCTGGAATACAGTAAGAGCTGCATAAGTGCAATCATAATTATAACGATGACAATGGACGGTGATGACAAATTCCTCTGACCACTGACACTTTCTTCCAAGCCTCTCTGAACTCATCCGGTGTGCTGAGAATAGTCATTTGTTTTTACGGGATGACCTTGAAGTTGAGCAATGCTGACTTGAGTCCTGTCCTCTCAGAGCCATCACTGCCCTCACACATAGTCCGAGGACACAGGCCTATCGGCACACTCGTCTTCCATGGTCAACTGAGCAAAAAGGCTACAGAATGCGTCAATGAAAAATGTGACTCATCTGCTGAGGCCTGCCCTACACAGCCTCCTCTTGGGGGCTATGACAAGAGTGGGCTGGGGGCCGTGGACGGCCTTTGAAAATTCTTCTCTTTAGGGAACATATACTCTTCAGGGGAAGTGAAAAATCCACAGGACTCTCACTCATCCTGTGTGTTCCGAAGGACTTCAGAGGGGAACCAGCAGAGGTGGACCTTGTCTGCCGCTTTCATCCCTTCCCACAAACTTAGCAGAAAACTACATTCATTCCTTAATTTCAGAAGAAAAGGGAGGAATGGGGCGGGTGAATGGCCTCTGCGTTGCTGAGGAAATGTCCCAGTGTCTCTCCCTTTTCTGCAATTATGTCTCTGTGTGTTTGTTGATTATTAAAGACACTTTACCCAGCACTGCCATTAGTATAACGGGAGGCACACAGGAGGTTCGAAGACGGCCAGGGGTTCTTACTATCCGGATAGAAAATGCTTCCTGACGTTTTTCAGAGAAAGGAGGGGAATGGTAGGGGGAAGGAGAGAAAGTTCTTTCCTCTGATGCTTTGACATACGTGCTCCCGTTTCCAATCAAAGTGGGGGACCAGGACTAAGCGATTTCAAGTGAGACTGTGATATCACCCAGCCTCCACTCCGGGGAGACAGTGCTAAAGGGCAAGATGGCTTCACTTCTAAAAACAGCACTTACAATGTAATAAAGACTCTGTGCGGGTCCTTGGAGGTTCTTGGCTTTAAAAATGAAATCAGACAAAGTTTGGAAGAAAATGGCATGTTCCAAGAGCTAGGTTTTATGTAACAGCACAAAGCTTTTGGAAGGAAACATGAAAAAAAAAATGCAGTTCCTGCTATGAAGATGTAATGAATATGTGTATATGGCATGCAGGTATATGTTTAAACATTAAAATGTATATGTACCTGTCTACAAAATAAATAATTTTCTATGTTGCATTAAGGAGTATTGTTGGTTTCATTGGTTCATAATTGTTCTTGAAATAATCGAACACTTATCCTAAAAAATATCCAAATCAAATTCATTCCTTACCTGAAAAATGATAAATTAAGGATGTGCACATGGTCCCCTGAGTATTTCTGAGTCTCTGGAGGAATACACGTTAAGTCAGTAACAGCAAACTCACACCTGCCACCACAAACCTAGGCAGCAAATCCAGATCCCGAAAACCATCACCTTCCTCATGGATTTAATTATTACACACTGGCTGCAGATGTTTGTTATACCTGCCACATACCAGGCTAGGTGCTGGGCCTTCAGTGACCACATAAAAGAGATAGGCTATTCAAGTTCATTTAAACATTAGGCAGTGGGATACAGAAGAGGTCCAATCGGCACTATGTGGGGTCCATTCATTTTCTCAAAAAACAAAACAAAACAAAACAAAAAAACAAACAAACAAAAAACCCTGTAAGGCGGACATGAAGACTGGGACGAATGGGATAGGTTCTTACAGGTAGAAAAGTTAAACCTTGCCTGGAAGCCTCTCGGTAACTACAGAGCAGAGCAAGGGCATTGGGGTCCAAGGACACGCCCCCATCCCCATTCTGCCATCACTGCCTCCTTCAGCGGAGTAGAACCGGAAGTGGTCTTTGCCAGCATCTTCTTCCTAGACCCTCCTTGCCCTTCCTCCAACCCAAGTAAGCATGAGCTCTTCCGGCTTTGAAGCAAAGGAAGGGCAGCTGCTCTGATGTAGGCTACAACCTCCATGATCTAGAGCAGCAGGGAAGAGCAGCAGGCTGGGCCTGGGCCTGGGGCTCTCCTGGGGCCAGGACTCTCCGGTTAGAGTTCCCAGGTGGAGCACTGGTGAGAAATCTGGGCAGCGATGTTGGGGCAAGTTATTTGAGTCTGCAGAGTCTCTCTGGGTGGCCGGACTACCTCTTCTTCTTCTTCTGCCCTCCCTGGCGCGGTCACTCCTTTTTAACACCTTCATTTCTTTCTCCTCACTTCTGCTCAGTCAGACCACACACACACACACACACACACACACACACACACACACACACACACACCTTTTTTTCTGCTTCTATAAGCTCCTTTCTCCTTATCCTCAAACCTATCTCTGGGTACCTAGGGGCTGGTCCCTGACTTCATAATCCTGCTAGCCATCATCTCCCAGAGCTGATTAGGATCAGACCAGGCTGGCAGGGTTTAGAGGGAAAAGGTCGTGGGGCAGTGAGGGTGAACCCTTTCTGAATTGTATCTTAGGACAGTGACTCTTAGCTATTTCAATGTACACGAACCACTCAACACTTGCAGGGGGAGAACATTGGAAATGCTTTAAAGACTCTTGCTTGGGGCTGCTTGCTATGTTTGTTTGTCTGTCTTTTTGCTTGTTTTTATGGTGCCAGGAATCGAATCCAAGGCCTTTTGTGCGCTGTAGAGCCAAGCTCTGTACCACCGAACTGCAGCCCCACCTGTTCTCTTTTGTTGAATGCTGTTTTCAGGCACCCACAACTGGTCTAGGAAGGCTCATCCCTACTTATCACATGTATGGGCTCAGAATCTCAGGAAGCAATGCTTGCTGCAGGCAAAGGTCCCAGAGATCCAAGCAGGTGTGTCTCCTGAATTAGTCTATGTGTTGGTAGCTGGGCAATGAGCTTCTTAAAAAAAAAAAAAAAAGCAAATAAAGACGTGACAGTTCTTAGAAACCCCTGTCTGAGTTTTAGGGCAAAATATGCAGGCAAAATAGATAAACTCAGAAGTGCTTCTCCAGAGAAATGAAAGTACTGGGGAGTGGGGAGACACATTAGGATCAGCTGAGCCCACCAAGACACAGCTCCTGAAATAAAAACACACACACATGCATCCATTCATCCATCCATCCATCCATATCTATCATCTGTATATCCACCCATCCCCAGCTCCCCATCCTTTTGGAATTAAAATAGTGATAGAGGTATTTCTGTTGTGATTTTTATATCACTTGGTAAAGTAGGAGACTTGTGATGTTAGTTTATAACAATGAAAACACATCAAGAAATCATGTAGCTTGTATTGGTCCCTTAGTAAAAGGAAAGACCAGATTCTCAGGTGTGAGAGCCCCCAGAGGGTTCCCAGTGAGATCTGAGCTTGCTTTACCAGCAGGGCTGCATAAGAGGATGATTGGACCACGGACCTGGCTACCAGATGTTTGGAAGGGTCTACACTTGGTTGTATCTAGCAAGGGGAGGTCTCTTGCCTCACCCCTTGGCATTGTTATAAAAAGCCCTTTTGAATAAAGTTCTGGACCAGTGGATAAGGATCCAGGCCCTTCCGAGGCTACCCTGTGTTTCTTTCTCTCTCTCCTCTATCTTTCTATCTAAATCTCTTATCCCTTACTCCTCGAGAGTACCCAGGTAAAGGTGGGGGCAGGTCCCCCACACTCAGACAGGTGTGCCCTTCTGAAATCACTATAATTATCCAAGGCACTTCACTAGCCATTATGAGGCAAAATGATGATGGCTTGGGAATCCAGTCCTTACTTCCAGTCCTTGTTGTTTTGCCTTAAAAGTGCCTAAACAACAAGCTAGTCAATCACATTTCTTTTCTTCTGGTTCTTGGTAATGATAACACCAACCAATACAGCCCACAGGCAAACATCAATAAAATCAAAGGAAGACCAGCTGTACAGACCGGTGCAGTCCTTGCCATATTACATATGTTTTCTGAAACCATAAATATTGCACTTTATCTGGAGGGCAGAAGGAGCTTCTACTGTTAGTAGCTGGAGGGCTTCAGTCTCAGAGGTCTGACTTACGAAAACATAAAAACCTAAAGATTGACAGGTTGGGTCCATAATAGTCAAGAGTGAAAATGAATACAGGGCAAAGATCATTGGCTTCATTGTCCCTGAGTCTTTTGTGTCCAGGAGGACCTCAGTCATTCCCAGTTGCCCACAAACTCCATTGTTGGAGCTCATAGGTAGTCTCACCAAACACAACCTGCCTTGCAGTGACATCTCTGGGCTCTGGGGGTGCAGAGAAGAGGGCTTCCACCATCTGCTCTTTCCTTCAAAAGCAGTGAGATAGGGGACATTCTTTCACACACCAACCACTCCAAGTTTTTGTAGAAAACAAAACAAACAAACAAACAAGATAGAATTCTCTCTTGGTTGGAAATCTTTCATGTTAAGGATCCAGCACTCTTTCAATAGTGAAAAATGGGTATTGAGAATTAGTCAGCCGATGCAATTCAGAAGTTCCTAATTTTATTGTCAAATCTGAAGCATTATAGTCAAGAGCCTGTGGAACATACACCTTCTTCTGCCCTTTGGGCTTGATTGGGTCCTTGACTTTGGACGCATCAGAGTCCTCGAACTTGAGTCTTACAACTTCTTGGCAGTCTTGCTTGTTGGCCTTGATCTTCAAAATAAACAAAGTATGCTGTTGTCTTCTATCTCCTGTATGACACACAGGGTGGCCAGGACTCAAGGTCAGCAGGGCGGCCAAGTTTGTTTCTTCTGATGCACTCTTCCAAGGGCATTTGGGCTTCTCCTGGAGCTCCACTGTCTCTCTAGTTTGCAGAGGGTAGTGGCATAGGAAGAGTTGTAGTATGTCTGTGGCTGCCTTTCAGCATAGCTTTTGTAGTTATCAAAGCCTTGGCTTTGAAGGGACCTCCGGTGTCATCTTGTTGAAAAAGTGAAATACTGATTTTAGCATAGCCTAGACCTCAGTCTACACAAACGATGACAGTTGGTCCATGCAAACAACTAGCTGTAAATACACACATACACACACACACACACACACACACACACACACACAAAATCCCAATTGTTTTCTGCACTGTCTTTGTGTGTGTGTGGTTTTTCTTTTCTTTTCTTTTTTCTTTTTTTTTTTTTTTTCCGAGACAGGGTTTCTCTGTGTAGCTTTGTGCCTTTCCTGGAACTCGCTTTGTAGACCAGGCTGGCCTCCAACTCACAGAGATCCACCTGCCTCTGCCTCCCGAGTGCTGGGATTAAAGGCATGCACCACCACTGCCCAGCTAATGTGTATGGTTTTTCAAGACAGGATTTCTCTGTGTAACAGTCGTGGCTGTCCTGGCATCAGCTTTGTAGACCAGGTTGGCCTTGAACTCAGAGAGATCCACCTGCCTCTGCCTCCTGAGTGCTGGGATTAAAGGCATGCACCACCACTGCCAGGCCTCTGCACTGTTTTAATGCTCCACATTATTATTCCTTTCCATTTCATCTGGTGTTGTGGAAGGTGCAGTCTTAGTATCAAAGAGACACTGGGAAAACTTGGGTTTACAATGGCGGACCTATTCCTCTAAGCTGATCTGGGAGAACAGAGACCCTTGGGTCAGGGTTCGGCCAGGAGGCTACAGAATCACTCCCTGCTGCTTTTCCAAAGTGTAGCTGTATTAGAAATAAATTCAGGGTCACAAAATTCAGGGTCGCAGAGAGACCACGATTTCAACTGTGGTCTCTGGACAAGGCGAACTTGACTCTTGATCAAGAGGGTATGCTCCAGAAGAGCAAGCACATGCTGCCTAAGACAGGAAGTGCACTTGGTTTTTAGTCTAAGAAAGGTGGTAACTGTGTCTTCCATCCCACCTCACCTCCCCAGCCAGCTCACAGAATTAGCAAATAGGAAATGGAGGAAGGGAAAATGACTCACTGTTCCAAGAAGAAAAGGCTTCAGGCCATCAGAACAGAGTAGTGGACTCTTGAATAAACAAAGGTTTTACTGGCTAGGGAGGATTAAAACATTTTCGAGTCTTACGAGGTGGAGGAGACAAAAGGATTCTAATTCCTTGTCCTAAACACAAGTTTTATAGTATTTGATAGGAAAGACTCAGATTTGATATTTCTTGCAGCTGTGACACCAAAGGCCACCCGAATTCCATCCACAGAGCTCTACGGTGTCCCACCTGAAATTGTCAAGATAACAGTCCTAACTTCTAGAGCTTTTACCTCATGGCACACCCTCATCATTCAGAGCCACACGGAGCCACCTTAGGGGACAACAAGCCATTTGTCTGTTGCCTGTGGATGAATCCAGACTCTAAGTCTCCAGAAAGCAAAGCTTCTGCCTTGTAGAGGCCCTGTTCAGAGTTCAGTTCAGAACGTGGCCCATTGGTGTTCCTTCAACATCCTTTAAATAAAATACACCTGAATGTCTAATTTCAAAATGAGAAAGAGGACCTCATGTCAATTTATGCTCACTTCCTTGTCATTCTGGAAGCTCTGATCTATCCCAACATGTCTGGAAAAGACTGACAACTACCCAGCTGTGACTTTAAGAGCCAGACCTGATGTGCTGGAGAACGGGTTCTTACTGCCCTCTGCTGGCCAGGATGACTCCAGATGCTTCTGCACTCAAGGTTCTTCCTGAGTTCAGTTTGAGCACCCCAAAGCCAAAGTGCAGATTTCACAAGCCATCCCCTCTTCCGCACAAGACTCCTGGATCTTCGGGCCAGGAAGATGCTACCCTGTCCCCAAAGTCCTCAGGGGGTGCTTCTCATCTCCTTTTCTGACAGTAGATGTATATATCAAGGAGCTAAAAATGGACACTTCTAAAGTGAATGTGAACTGCTTTCCAGGGACAGGTCTGTGCCTTCAAGAGCTCCTAGGGATGGACAGAGAGACTATAAAGGAAATTTGGAATCTTCAGGTCAGTCACTCCTCTGAATACAATAGACCCCTTGAAGCCTCACCTTGTTGACATTCCATGGATGTATCCCCCCTGCCTGGAGTTGGAAACTGAGGACACAAACCAGGGGTTGAAAAAAATGATAACTCTCCTCCTGTGTCTGTAGGATGTTTCTGGATTTCTTTTTCTTTAAATATATTGGGGGAGGAGGAGGCACTACACCAGAAAGCTGCTAGGTAGACACCTCACGGGTTCTGCAGTGACTCCTCAGCATCAGGACCAGGGTCTGCCTCATCACTGTACACTTGATGAATGAATGAGTTGAGCATTAAGGAAAACATACTTTTAAAGAGAAATATTTGGGAAATGGTACAAGCATGGAGATATATGGTGAGCCTTTACTTCGGAGAGAGCATTGTCTCTTCCATTTAAAACCCTTTGGGGAAGGATGAGTTCTCACTCATCTTAAACATCATGGAGGGGGGGGGGCTAGAAGGAACTTACTAACTCATCATTCTGCGCTCATCTGATTCCGTTCATTCACGGAGGAAAGTGAGGCTCTGTCAGGCTGAGTCACCTGCCAGCACAGCCCATAGGAAGTCCAGGTCTTTATCCCTAGAACTTCATTGTTATTACATTTATTTCTTCATGTGTGTGTTTGTGTGTGTAGATCAGACTAAACTCATGTCCTCAGACTTGATGGCAAGCTTTTACCTGCTGAACCATCTCATCGGCTGTACCCATCAGACTTCCTACAGAGCAATGCTGTTTAATTTTTCGTTTTGAACCTCAACAAGAAACACAATGCAACTAGTATATGCC
>CABHPQ010151974.1:0-40611 GCA_902168405.1 Peromyscus aztecus
GCTCTACAAAACCATCCTACACCACTGTGTTAATAGTGGTGATGTATGCTGTCTTACTGTATTTCCATTTCTGGAGAAGCATTCAATATATCATGAAGCTCTTCATTGAAGACATCTATGGTGGTAGAATCAGCTCTCGGTTTTTGAGCGCACCAGTTTAGATGTTTGGAGCTGTTAACTAGGAGTGAGAATGCAAAGCAGCTGTGTCCTCATGTGGGACTAGGAATGGAGGTAGAGAGAGCTATTGGCCAGGGGGTCAGTAGGAGACTCCTAGAGCTCAAAATGGCTGTGAGCTCTGAACACAATTGGGAAGACAAGAATAATGTCGAAGAGGTGGAGGAAAATGGGAGAGAAAGCTAGCCATATTTGGAGCACAAATCGTGAATTGTCCTGCTCTTTGTTCTGTAGTACTTGGAGGAAGAGTACCGCAAAGGAGCCCGAGAGGACGACCCCATGCCTCCCGTGCAGCCCTACCACTATGGCTCCCACTACTCCAACAGCGGCACAGTGCTCCATTTCCTGGTCAGGATGCCTCCTTTCACTAAAATGTTTCTAGCCTATCAAGGTAAGGATATCTTTTGTAACTACTCTATAGCTGGAAGTTTCTCTGGTCCTGCCTGGCCCTGCAATCAGGACGAATCTTTCCCATCCGCGTCTCACAGCTGCTTGGCCTCAAGTAAACACACAGAGGCTTATATTATTTACAAACTGTATGGCCTATGGCTCAGGCTTCTTGCTAGCTAGCTCCTATAACTTAAACCAATTCTATTAATCTGTAAGTTGCCACATGGCCATGGCTTACCGGTACTTTCACATCTTACTTCTCCTGGTGATGCTGGCATGTCTCTACTATAGCTGTTCTATCACCCTGAGCAGTTGGTTTATTACAATAGGCATTTGGTTATTTAATTACTCTGAGAAGGGCTTTCTTCTACTATGGTGGGAAAGGACTGAACTGGATTTGCCGTGGGGACCTGCGAGAGGCCCCTCAGGGAGTTTCCTGACCAGCAAAGGCAAAGGATTACCTTGTCTGTCCTGTGTTGATCTAAATTCATTAGTCCACACCTTCTGCATAATCCAGAAGGGAAGGGCATTCTATTGCCATTGTTCCTTGAAGAAACATTGTTTCTAGGAATGCCCTGTTTACAGTCCCTTTTTAGGTGGCCTTGTTTATCACAATTAAAGCATCTGACATTATTATTTTTCTTCAAACCTCTAGAAATCACCTCTCATATCCATGTATCATCATGGTCATGAGATTCAATATTAATTGTATCCCTGGTCCAATCCTCCAAGGGTGCTGATCTCACCTTTAACAGCCTGATTACCCTTTAACATGCTGCAGTGGCATTCTCAAAAGCCAAAGATTCAATTATTATCTGTCTAGCTTCTGAATTTGGTATCATTCTATTTACTGCTGAAGACAGCCTTTGTAAGAAATCCATGAAGGTATCTTTTGGGCCCTGCATAACTTTCGTAAATGACTCAATTTTCTTCCCTGCCTCTTCAGTTCTGTCCCACATATTCATGGCTGCCTTGCAGCATAGAATTAGGGTTTGGTTACCATGTAAACATTGTCTTTGTATATCAGCATAATTGCCTTCTCCAAGAAGTTGATTTTGGGAAATTTCCACACCTCTAGTCCTACATTGTTGTTCTATAGTCTTTACTTCCTCTTTGCACTAGGTCACCCATTGTAACTGTGGCCCAGCCTCTAGGACTGTAGCCAGATCTTTCCAGTCCTGAGGGATAATTCTATTACAAGTTGACCACGAGTTTAACATCTGCTTTACAAATGGAGAATGCATACCATATGATACTATAGCTTCTTTAAATCTCGTCAAATCTAACATTTCCACTGGAGTCCAGTTAGCTTGTACACACCCTTGAGCATTTGGCAGTTCCTGTAAGATTACCGGGTAGATTAATGTTTGCTATCTGGTAACCTTAAGCTGTTTCTCTGTAACCATATAATTCAGTGCTGAGATAGGTTCACCTTTAAATTCTTCTGTCTGGGTCTGAATTTCTCTATAATTTGTTTTAACAAGTTTTTCTAAAACTTTTCTCTTGGCACTCAAATTGACAAACCTTTTTAATGCTAAAGTAAAAATGATCAAACAAATAATATTCATAATTGACATTATGTAAACCCCATCAACATTAATTATCCTCTCATTTAATTGTTCCATTTTCAGACTGCCTAATGTATTGTCGAGACCAAATTCCTTCCATTGTAAAAATGCTTCCCATTTTTTAATGTGGGAGAAAAAATCTCTTTTAACTAATTTCTCCCTTTAAGATATCTTAATTGACTTATCAAGTCTGTTGACTGCGTAGAACAGTAGAAGTAGAAGAAGGGAATTTCAAAGCAGCTTCCTAGTGTGGTGGCAGTCCAAAATGGGAATCCAGAGAGAGCCCACCACCCACCAGGAGAGAAAAAGCCAAAGAGACTCGGGCCCACATGGGTGAAGATCTAGCTGCGTGCAACTCCAGCCTGAGCTGGGGACCTTTAGGGCCACAAGTGGCTTTTTGTAAATCTGTGCACCACAAGTTGGACACCAAATGTAGCTGGAAGTTTCTCTGGCCCTGCTTGGCCCTGCGGTTGGGACGAATCTTTCCCACCCGCGTCTCGGAGCACTACCCCAAAAGTCATGTTATATCATTACAACAACAATAAAAAACTTGACTAGCTTCTTGAAATTTTACACTAACCAAGCCTAGGAAAAAGAATTCTTCTTAACCAGTCACTAAAATCCTCCATTTTAAAAATGGTAGTTAGTCAAATCTTCTTGCTCTTATCTGAGATTTTAGGTTTAAATCATGTCTAAGTTTGTAAAAATGTAATTACTTTTTAAAAATTAAGGTCTAATTCACAAACTGTAAAGTTTACCAGTTAAATTATATTCAGCTCACTTTTATTTTATTTTATTTCATTTTTTTTTGAGGCAGAGTTTTTCTGTGTAGGCCTGGCTATCCTGGAACTCAGCTCTGTAGGCCAGGCTAGCCTTGAACTCAGAGATCTACCTGCCTCTGCCTCCTGAGTGATAAGATTAAAGGCGTGTGTCACCACACCCAGCTCAGCTTTCTTTTAAAGACTTGCAACCCAATAATTATTTCAAAGTACTAAAGTCTTTCAGCTTATGCAATTTTTTATATAAAAATCTGTTATTGGAAAGTATTGTTATTATTTATGATAGCTAGTTAATAAAGAACACACTGGCATCATCACTGTAGTAAAGCTTGCTAGTAATCTAGCTCAGCACGTTGCATGACAGCCTGAAGATGACTGAGGGAATTCACTGTGTACCAATGGGGGCAAACTCACCACACTAGCCCATGAGAGCTGAGGTACTGGCTCTGTAATTGTTGCTAATGACATCTGTGTAGGAAACCATTGTCCATTCAGTTTGCCCTACCCTTCTTGGACTTCTTTATGTCTTTTATTCTTAAAACAACCTCTTAGAGAAATGAATTTGTATTCCCTATGCTTAGTCTATGGATGGGGCTTGAGAGAGACAGAGAACTGTATGTGCATGGGCCAGTGTGAGTGTGAGTGCAGAAGCCAGAGGAGGACATCAGGTGTCCTGCTTTATTGCCCTGTAACTTATTCTTTTAAGAAAGTGTATCTCACTAAACCTACAGTGAGTCTGGCAGCCAAAAAGCCCCAAGATACTTCTTTCTCTCCCCAGCCCCACAGCACTGGGTAACAAGAACACATGTGGCCACTCTGAGCTTTTTTACATGGGTGCTGGGATCCTAACTGAGGTCCTCAAAGCTTGTGCTGTAAGTGCTCCTACCCACTGAGACCTTTCCCTAGTTTCCCAAGACATGCCATGTCCCTTTCTTCCCTCTTCATCTTACTTTTCCTTGACCAATTATCCCTGGTTAACTTGATCTCAGCTTGAGAGTGTGTATGGTCCCATTCCAGCCATGCAAGGAACTCCCATAAGCAAATGAGCAGCTCTGTTAAGGAAGATCATTCAAAACTGATGTTTATCAGTAGCGAACTTCTGCCCTCTGGGGTCCTCCCATTGTGCTGTAAGCCTGTATTTAAGACCTCCTCCCCACTTCAATAAATGACATTCGGCATTTAAAATTTAAAAAAATATACATATATATATATATAATTGAATGAATACTGTGAATGTAATCTATGAATACCACAAATGTGATTAATATCATATCATGAGTGTAATTAATGAATATCATGAATGTAATTTAAAAAATAAATAAAGTCAAAAAAAAAAAGGAAGCACAGGACAGACACATAAATTAATACAGGTGGGTTACCCGTAAGGAGTGTGGTGGGGGACACAGAGAAAACAGAAATTAAGTAGGAGCCAGAATTCTCAATGAATACCTTGTGTCATTCTGATTTGTGAGCTTTGTGAATATATTACCTATTTAGAAAAATAAAATTTCATTTTAAAAGCAAAAATTAGAAAAAAAACCTGACATTTATACCACCCTTGCTTGCTGTGAATTCTGAGTGTGCCATTGTTTAAAGATCGTTTTGGACATAAGAGCATTCATTTGTGAATGTCATTTTGTTAAAAAAAATGGCAGTGAAATAATATTTTAATGTAGTTTGAAACTCTGTAGTGCTATTAACATCCCTCCAACTAAAACCATTTCTTTCAGTGAAGCCCAAGAATTCATCAATATAAAATTTCCAGTCAACCATCAATCTTTATTATATTGCTGTTATGAATAGATCCATCTACAATATTAGTTTTTCTTCGTTAAGTAATTACATTGTTGTTTTGAAACCAAGTCTTAATGTAGCTAAGATGGGCCTTAAAGTTACTATGTAGCTGAGATTAGCCTTGACTTCCCGATCCTCCTGCCTCTACTCTCAAAGCTCTGATATTACAGGAATGTGCTGCCTGCCTAGATCTTCATTGCATATTTATTCATAGATTATTTTTAAACACTAATACTACCTTAATCCTCATTTACTTTCATTTCATTAGCTTTTGCTGACTTTTGAATTTTTTTCTTAACCTAATGAGTTAGTCCAGGAATTCTCAGCCTTGACACTATATTTACTTTAAGTTACATAATATTTTTTTTGTCTCAAGGGTTGCCCTGTGCATTGCAGGACATTTTGGCAGCATCCCTGGCTTCTACCAACCAATGTTAGTGTTACATGAATCCTACCATGTGTGACAATCAAAAATAACTTTAGACATTACCAAATAACACCTAAAAGGGAGAAACGCTACTCATTGAGAACCACTGGTCTAATATAAGCATATTCTATATTCTAGTAATTTTCAGTGGGATGTTTTTAAAAACAGAAACTGCAGAAAGTTGTACCACTCCAACAGAACCTATTGCATGTTACTCTGGTTACACAGTTGCTTAGTTTGAGCTCTGTATGCCATGACTCCATGATGACCTGACGTTTCTTACTTTCTGAAAAAAAAAAATTATAAATCTTGTTTCTCCCCGGATTTGATTTAGTGGCCAGCCAGTGCTAACTGGCTCAGTGTAGTAGATGAAAAACGATAAAAATAATGGAAAATGTAGCTCAGCAGAGCAAGCAGGCTTGGAGAAAGAAATGAGCTCATTCTTTTGAAATTGCTGTGCTTGGTGCTGAGATTAGTTTGTGACATTCTCTACACAGAGGATGTGCTCAGATTCCAGCAAGTGCAGAGGCACTTTAGACAATATAGCCCAGTCCCTAAGAACCATACACACAGCTGCTTTTCTCAGAAACTGACCTTCCAGGCCTGTGATTGGAAAGGCTGGTAATTGTTCACAGAAAAGATACAGGGACAGTATTCACTTCTTTGTCATTAATAGTCTGTTCCAGAAAAAATGAACAGGAGTGAGTATGCTCAGTTTTATATTAATTGATAAAAATTTTAGTTAATGCTTAAACTCAGAGTTGGTGCATCTGAACAGCAGTTGTCAGTATTGCAGGTTTTCTCTCATGTGCAGAGTTTAGGGGCGTGTGTGTGTGTGTGTGTGTGTGTGTGTGGTGTAGAAGTGGAAGGGGACTATATAAGGGAGGAAGTAGTCTGGGGGAAGGGGAGGAGAACAAAGGTAATAAAGAATATTTTCTTTTACATGCAGAATCTAGTGATCAACACACACACACACACACACACACACACACACACACACACACACACACACACACACACCATAGAGACAGAAGACGGACTATCCGCAGGAGGACAATGGGCGGTAATGGGAATGAGGAAGGAAAGGTGGGGATGATAGGAGAGGCAAACAAATATAAGAAAATTACAGTGAAATGCTGTAGGGAAATGCCGTAATGAAACGTTTTGTACCCTAAAAGGTTTCATTTTAGAAAGCAGTGGCCCTACCCTTAAAAAAAAAGTAAATCTAAATAGTCTTGGTAAAGAAAAGAGCCATGTACCAAACTATATTCTCTCTGTTCTCCCTCCCTCCCTCCCTCCATCCCTCCCTCCTGCCTCTCTCTGTCTCTGTCTCTGTCTGTCTCTGTCTCTGTCTCTCTCTCTCTCTCTCTCTCTCTCTCTCTCGCTCTCTCTCTCGCTCTCGCTCTCGCTCTCGCTCTCGCTCTCGCTCTCTCTGTGTGTGTTCAGGTGCATGCATATATGGGCCTGCTTATAGAGGTCATAGATCAACAGGTGTCCTCCTCAACTGTTCCCCATTTTTTGAAACGTGATCTCTTACTGAACCTAGAACTCATCAAGTCAGCTTACCTGCATGTCCAGTGAACTCTAGGAATCTCTATGTGTTGCCTACACATCGAGCACCCCAGTGCTGGAGTTACAGAAACACACCAGCCCACTGCATGCTCTAATCAAACTTCTGTCGAATCAAACTTTTGTAGCAGGGACTTTGCCACCCGAGCCATCTCCACAACCCATAATTTCCCCCTTAAAATTATGCATTCACTTTAATAAAGAGATCATTTTTGTGTGCTGGGTATGGGTGGGCCCGTAGGCTCCTACTTTTGTGAAACTTTCATTCTAACTAGGTAGAAGATAGTAGTCATTTAAGCAAGTAAATGATAAAAATTCTTCTATTTAGAGATGATTAAATCACAATACAGTTGAAAATAATGTTATTCCAAGAATTTGAATAGTATTTTAAATAAACCAAAGGACTATTTCTTCAGTAATTTTTGAAGCAACAAAAGTTATGGGAAGCTTCAAGTGGAACACAGTCTTTGTGTCTTTATTGTATTATTGGAATTTCTTCTCAGATCAGAGTTTCGACATTCCAGACAGAACTTTTCATTCTACAAACACAACTTGGCGCCTCTCATCATTCGAATCCATGACTGACGTGAAGGAGCTGATTCCAGAGTTCTTCTATCTCCCTGAGTTCCTAGTGAACCGTGAAGGTACACAGCAGGTCATTTTTCACATAGTTTGAAGGGTGTGCAGTGGAGTTATAATTTTCCAGGAGTAACAGTAGCTTTTCTAAGACTTGAAATTTGAATTTCTAGATAGGAGAGATTCACGGCGTTAAATGTATAATTTTATTTCCAGGTGAGATTGAGGATTTCTGATGTTTTATAAGACTGGCTACATTTGGGGAACTATGATATATGTTGTTGTTGTTGTTGTTTTGGGGTTGTTTTACTTTGTTTTTTCAAGATTGGGTTTCCTTGAGGAGCCCTGGCTGTCCTGGAACTCCCCCTGTAGACCAGGCTGGCTTTGAACTCACAGAAATCCACCTGCATCTGACTCCTGAGTGCTGAGATTAAAGGTATGTGATACTACTGCCCAGCTAGGGGAACTGTGTTTTTAACTATTAAAATTATTTGTAGCATCTATTTTAACTTTATTACACAATTTTCTTCTGTTTATAAAAGTTATACTCATTAAAAAGTAAGAGTAAGCAGTCAGTGGTGGCACACGCCTTTAATCCCAGTACTCAGGAGGCAGAGCCAGGTGGATCTCTGTGAGTTCCAGGCCAGCCTGGTCTACAAAGTGAGATCCAGGACAGGCACCAGAACTGTACAAAGAAACCCAGTCTCGAAAAATCTTAAAAAAATAAATAAATAAAAAGTAAGAGTAAAAACCAATTCTTTGAAAATATAAATTAACAAAAATCTGAATAATTTTATGAAGAAACAAGAGATAAAACAGTCTGTGGCTAGGGCTGTGACTCGGTTGGTGCTGTACTCTCCTAACATGAACCACATAAACCACATGTGGTTGTGCATGCCTGTGATACAGACTATGGGAGGAAAAAGAAAAAGCAACGAAGGAAAACTCTCTAAGAAGAACTATGTACTAACCAAAAGTCAAAGGGTTTTCTGGAGAATAAAATCCAGGGCTGCCATGCCACTGACCACTGACCTTGGCCACCTTTTTGAAGCTCAGTCAACTCTGGGATGGATACTTTTGAGTTGTTTTCCTTAATTTCATGTGACCCTTAGGAGTATATGAAATTGAGACATATCTTTAGGTAAGTCAGTGTTAGACAAAACATCTTAGAAGGTTGTTGTAGGCTGTCTTCTGAGGCTCTTTGGAGAATTATTAATGCACTCAACCTGCTAATCACCCTGGAGCTGTTTCATCGTGTTGCCTGTCTAGATCACCTCAGTCTGGAGCTCCAGTGGCATGGTCATTTGCAGTACTAATATGAAAATATAAGTCAAATGTCAGCACCTGCAGCTTGGGGGAAACCCACATATGGATTTCAGTTTGGAGCGCATTTAAATCTACTGCCAGTTTCCTCTGTCTCTCATGTGTGCTCCTTTTATGTCTTTATGACAAATCCCTCCAACACTTAGTGACTCAAAGCACCAATTAATTTGTTATTTATCACAGTTTTTGCAAGTCCAGGTCAACCAAATGTCCTTGGTTACATTCAGAGCTTAGAGTGCCAGATCCACAGTCCCTTCCCTTAAGTTGATCTGTGCTTTTCCAGACAGTCTTTCCAAAAGGGCTGGTTTGGGCTTCCTCACATACTATTTGGCTATTCAGGGATGCAAAGGCAAGTATTCTGAGACAGACAAAAGCTAAATGACCTTTTCCAACCTAGCCTTGTCAGCCAAACAGCATCCCTTCCTCAGCTCTTTCTCATCTCTGTCCATCCAGATCCAAATTGAGCACTCACAGGCTATCACTTGATGATGCAGAAATAAGACCCAGAAGCATAGTAGTTAGGAAATACTGTAGCCTCTTTTAAAAAAAAATCTTTATTGTTTTGTTTTATGTGTATGGGTGTTCTGCCTGTATGTATGTCTGCACCACATGTGTGCAGTACCTCAGAGGCCAGAAGAGCGTTGGATCCCCCAAAACTGGAGTTACAGACAGTTGTGAGCCTCCATGTGGGTGCTGAGAATTGAACCCAGATCCTCTGGAAGCACAACCAGTGTTCTTAACCATTGAGCTCTCTCTCCAGCCTCTGCAACCTCTTATTAAAAATGTAACTCCCTCTAAGGCTCCTCGTGTCTTTTCCTGTCAGCATTCTTCCCAGTGCCCTTTATTCATATGTTCCGAGTGTCTCCTTTGTGATGTGCCCTAGGACCTGAAAGTGGTGATTCAGTTCATGGTCCCTCCCCAGCCCTTAGGCCACACTGGCCACCATTAAATAAATTAGGCCTTCCCACCAAGCCTATCCCTGCCCTCCAGGATACGATAGAGATCCTGAGATGCCTACGTACAGATCTTGTACATTCATACCTTCACTTTATATTTTGTATCATATTCCAAAATGTTTACAAACTGGTGAAGAACCTTCATACCATACTCACACAATCAAGAATCAGTTAGTTTAATTTTTAAGAAGATCCTTTTTAATTTTTATCCTGCTCATAGTAGTTAGCTTTTCTATAGAAAAATCTCTATTCAAAGAGGTTTATTCGTTTTAAGAGACGCTGTCTCCCTATGTAGCCCAGGCTGGCCTAGAACCCCCAGTATTCCCTTTTCAACCGGACAAGGGCTGGATTGCAGGCACGCACTGCCATGTCTGGCTTTCAGACAAAGTCCTTTAAAACAGTGCTTTTAAATAAAAATTTCTGATATTTTTTACACTTGAAGACAAATGAAATAGACATATTAACACATATTCATATCACAAAGAGCCCTTTTAGTCAGCTGGGTGGTGGTGGTGCACTTGGGAGGCAGAAGCAAGCAGATCTCTGAGTTTGATGCCAGCCTGGCCTACAGAGTGAGTTCCAGGATAGCCAGAGCTACACAAAGAAACAGTTTCAAAAAACAAAGAAGCCTTCTAGTCAGTGTGTTGTATTTTTTTGTTGGGCCAGGAATGCTCAGTAGAAAGTCAGAACAGACCTTTCATTGCCCATAAAACTAATATACTGTGACAACTCATTTTAGGGGGGTGTCTGCTCTGTAAGGGGTTTTCTGAACTACAGAATATTAATATCTATTAAAAATATAGTGCTCAATTTATAAAAATACCAACAATCTAGAAATGCTTATACAAAGCTTTAATTTGATTTTAACCAAGTTTATAATTAAATAGGTATTTAATCACTCACTGTGTTTGAAGAGTTTGGTGAGCATACTACTAGAATTCATGGACACTGATTTTCTGCTTTTTTGTCATCGTGTTAGAAGTGGACGAAGGGTAAAGTTGAAAGTCCCAGTTTGAATTAGCTTAGTGTCTATCCTGTCCCTGTTGGTACAGAAAGAAGTAGATGAGCAGTGATTCTTACTGTAGGGCAGTTCACCTTGCTGCTGCCGTCAGGGATGTGGTGCACGACCCTGTTTTCCAGAGCTCTTATGCTCTGTGGGCTGAATGAAGCATGCCTTGGCAGAATTAAACATTGTGGATTAATCTTCCTAAGGTTTTGACTTCGGTGTACGTCAGAATGGTGAACGGGTTAACCACGTCAACCTTCCTCCATGGGCACGCAATGATCCTCGGCTGTTCATCCTCATTCACCGGCAGGCACTAGAATCTGACCATGTGTCCCAGAACATCTGTCACTGGATTGACCTGGTGTTTGGCTACAAGCAAAAGGGAAAGGCTTCTGTTCAAGCCATCAATGTTTTTCATCCTGCTGTAAGTGACTCTTTTAAAAGAATCTCCACACATGTAAGTTAGAACCTCGGTATTTTAAGGTTGGCTGTTAAGCTATTTCTTTAAAATACTCAAGTCATCAAAGAGGCAGTTACACTAAGCTGTTACTACTACTATGGAAGATTCTTCAGGTTTTATATTTTACCTCTTTAAAAGTGTCTTAGATGTTATAGTTAGAGATTCTCCAAGACCACCCTCATATTCATTGATTTACTAAGTAAATATGTGGACTCAGTATATAGCTCTGATTCATGACAGTGAAGGATACAAAGCATAACTTGTCAAAGGAAACAAGCAGTGAACAAAGTCTGGGTGGAGCAAGGCACACACACCTGACTCCCCCACTAAACCACAGAGCATGCTCACTTTCTCCAGGTGCTTCCATGACACATGGGAAGTGGTTTCTGCCAGGGAAGTTGTCTAGGGATTCAGAGTTCAGTATCTCTTTGGGAGTGGACTCTTTTTTTTTTTTTTTTTTTTTTTTTTTTGGTTTTTCGAGACAGCGTTTCTCTGTGTAGCTTTGCGCCATTCCTGGAACTCACTTGGTAGCCCAGGCTGGCCTCGAACTCACAGAGATCCGTCTGCCTCTGCCTCCCGAGTGCTGGGATTAAAGGCGTGCGCCACCACCGCCCGGCGGGAGTGGACTCTTAGAAACCATCTGTCTGATGTGTGCTGAAATTCCAGACCCAGAAGGAATCCAAGTGTTGAGCATGGACCACATTGTTTGCATAGTATAGGCAGAGTGAGCTATACTTGTCACTTAGGAATGGTGGGAAGACTCATGAAATCCCAGCTGCCAGATACCAGCCAAGGAGGCAGCAGAGCTTTCCAAGGAGAGTGGACAGCTTGCTGTGTTAGCTCTTTTCTGCATACCACTCTGAGTGGCTGTTATGTTTTATGAAAGGCATCATTTTTCTTGATGACAGAAACAGTACATTTGCCTTATTAGAGAATATGTAAAATGTAACTATCGAAAAGAGAAAATATGAGAAATAAGTTTTGCTTTCAGCATCTAGAAATGCTGAAAGCTTTTTATAGTATCTCTAATAGAAGATATTTTTGGAGAGGGGAGCATGTTTTTAAAAAAGGAAAGTATGATCATTTATCAAAACCACCTTCAAGGCTTTTTTCTATGGCTGCTTATTATTCCAGTAGTTTAATATTAATCCTGTTTTTAAATCTTTTTCTCCCTGAATAATAAAGTATTAAATATACTTAAGTCATGAGGTGTCGTTCTCTATGATTGTAATGGCCACTACTATCCGTATTTAAGACAGCTTCTAATTCCCTACAATTAGAAGTGTTGATTTCCACGTGTACTAGTTTATGTTCCTGCATAGACTTAGGAAACACTCACTATGCTAGGCTCTCAGGGTACAGAGGTAACAGGAAGGAGGTGGGTTGGAATGGCTGACTGCATGTGTTAGGAAAAGTTCCCGTGATATGGGTGAAAGGTCATGACTGAAGGACTAGGCGGTGAGATGGCAGAACACCAGAGAAAGGCATTCCTGACTCTGCCTGCTACTACTCAGTGCAGACCAACAGATCAGCTCTTTTCCACTGCAGGACACATAGCTGCCCGGGTTTCCACTTTGCAAGGTGAATTGATTTACTATGGGCTTGCTCTGCAGGGTGTCTGTGTAGATGATACAGATCTGAAAGTATTTGTAACAAATACAGCTAAGTGTACACCCCAAACCCTTACAAGGTATTCTCATCTGAACTTGTTTATACCAGAAATCCATGCCCAAAGGTTGGTCCAAAGATAAAATTCTCTTTGGAGTCCATTGTTCTCTGAAATTATGTTGGCTACCTCCAAGGCACCCTTAGAAAGGAGAATGAAACAGTTCTACAGTGGCTCTGAAAGAAGGCGTTTATGAAGAGAGCGCTTTTTTTTTTTTAAAAAAAATAGGGAAGCATTATCATTTGGTTCACAAATAAGAGTCTTACCAAAAACAGTAGAAAATGGAGGAGGAACTTCCTTCTATCCATCTTAGGTTCCTTGTTGGGGACTCCACAACAAAACAGAGATTAACAAGAGAAAAACATGAAGACGTACCTAGTACAAACTTTTTTAGCACCAGAGCCTTCCTAAGGAAGGCACGCCCCCAACAAGTGCTTAGACCTGAGATTTTATACTAGAGCTGATGGAAAGGACAACATTATGGAGTGTGTGACAAAATAAAAGCAATATGAGCCAAGCAAGTGAATGGCAAACAGTGAGGCCTTTTGGCTCATGTCCCCTGCGTGTGCGTTCATCATTCTTCAGATTTGAGGCTGCGCCTTTCCTCCATGGAGGGACATGTAGTGCTTCTGCCCTGCTTCAGGAGATGGTCAGAGGCCCTTTTTAGGTCTCATGAGCAGCTTCAGGGGAAGAGCAGAGTCCTTCCTCACACTCTTCAGCTCAAACGCTGCACATGTCCAGGCACTGTGTTCTGAGGTAGTGTGTTCTGAGTGCCATCAAGTATGAAATAAAGGCAAAGGTCTGGATATAATTTCTGAGCTGCATTCATATTTGATCCTGAAATGCAACATTTAGAGCAATTATGAGTTTAAACATTGACCTCAGTATACCTTCTTCTGTGTACATTATTTTACATCATCTTTTCAGTAATTCTTATTTAAAATGTACCTAGAAACTGAAATATACAAGGTAATTCATCTAACTGGAATGTTTTTCACTAAGTCTTTTAGACCAGTATTCTAAAAAGTTGAGTAACCATGAAGGTTATTTCACTTCTGAAGTGCCATGCAAATCTTATTGTGACACTTGTAAGAATGTAAGAATATTATATACATGTGTGAAGATTGCTGTAATTGACTAGATGCTAAAACCTGGACTGTCCAAGGGATGCACGGCAATAATGACCTGTAGCTTTAGAAAAGAGACGTTCACGGGGCACACAGGACAGACGCTCAGAGGCCCAATGCCAAGAAGGAACATGCCATTTCAGTGACTCACCCTGGAACCTTCCTTGGTGCTTCTTCATATTCACTGCTGGTTTCCATTATGAACTCACTTACCTACATTGCAGTATAACTTCACTGTTGCCTTTTCCCATGTGTTACTTTGACATGCAGTTTCTTCAGTAATTTGCTTGATACCTTCTTTTACACTCTCGGGCCTTAAATTTGAGATGTTTTATAAACACACCTAATTAATACCACTTAGACAAGATGTATTATTTTGTTCACACATTCAGAAATATTGGTTATCACTGTCTGATCCTGGTAAGACCAGTACAAATAAGTTAACTTGATCAGAAACATTTTTAAATCATTTACACTCAAAATAGAGTATTGATACCTAAAAAATGAAACAAGTGCTTTTCTTATCAGCATTTTAACTAACTCTGACATCACACTGCTGATGCCATGTTCTTTGACTTTTTCTCTGCAGACATACTTTGGAATGGATGTCTCTGCAGTTGAAGATCCAGTGCAGAGACGAGCTTTAGAAACCATGATAAAAACCTATGGGCAGACCCCTCGTCAGCTGTTCCACACAGCCCATGCCAGCCGACCTGGAGCCAAGCTCAACATCGAAGGAGAGCTTCCAGCAGCTGTTGGCTTGTTAGTACAGTTTGCTTTCAGAGAGACCCGAGAACCAATCAAGGAAATCTCTTATCCGGTACGTTATTTTGATTTCCGCAAAATTCAGCAAAACTTGATTGGACTCCTGCCATGCCCCTCACTTAGCTATAGGGTGCAGACATGAAGAGTGTGGTCCTAGCCTACAGATAAGCACCAGCCAGTGCGAGACAGTAGGGGCAGCTAGAGCAATGACCTGTGTGTACAGGGACTGCTGCATCAGTGACATGGAGAGAGTGCTTTGCCAGTCCAGGGAAAAGAAGCATTTTGGGGCAGACAGAAACTGTTCTCAGGGAGCACAGAAGGGTTATTGCTAGGGAAAGCCTCACCAAGCAAACTTCTAAATAGAATTGTGCAAATAAAAGGAGCCAGCTGGTACCTGTGTAAATGGCATCTTCAACCAAAAGCACTAACCAGAGGTACCTCCCCGGATAGTAGTAATGGGAAATATTGTCTCTGAAAATAGAAAGTATGCATAATTTTTCTTTGCAATGGAAAGCTGAAGCAAGCAGGCCTTAAACGGAAAAACAATTTTAGCCTTCATTTAAGTTCTTCATATAAAAAGTAGCATAAGGCACCAGAACTTAAATTGTAGAGTGCTGCAAAGTGTTTGTAGAAGGGAGCCACTGAAGATAAAAAGGGAAGGGAAGAGACCTTTGTGGGGCGTTTACCCACCACCCCCACAGCTTCCCAGAGTTTTCTTGAGTGTGAGCAGCAGGAAATATTAGATAGAAAGATTTATTGCGGAGAATCTTGCGGAGATAAACAGATAGAAAATAAAGGATAGCCTCGAGAGGGCCTGGAACCTTTTCCAACGGGCCCCAACTGTCTCTGCCCCAGGGTTTTTATAGAGACGCCAAGGGGGTGGAGCAAATGACCTCCTCCCCCAGCACAGCCAAGTGCAGACCATCTCAGACACCTGCACTCAGGCCCGTGGTCCTAATCATCCTCTATGTGGCTCTGCTGGGTAAAGCCACGAGGAACCCGAGAACGGCCCCCCACAGACCTTAAATATAAATCAAGCAATCTGCCTCAACTACACGAATTTGTGGTCCACTGTCAGTGAAGAATTTTCACAGACTGTTTTTGATAATGTTTTTGGTAAGGATATTGCTTAAATATCTTAGAACTATAGATGTAAATTTTGCATGCTTATAGCTCATATCTGTGAGTTTTGTATGTTAAATACAAACAGAATCCATTCAATTACTAGAGTCAACCGAAAGACATTTATTAAGAGTAATGTTCTACTATAACCAAATCACCAATGTTGAGTTTTGTAATGGAAACTGGATTTTTATTTTGTGATTTTTTTAAAGGCTCATGAGTCATATTAGCCATTACCAGAGTTGCTATTTTTAACTATAATGCTTTATTTTAACATGTCAGAATAATATAACAGTATATTCCTGAAATTTAATAAACTCCACTTAATTTATTATGATACTTACTGCTAATTAATAGGTAAGATGTTGTTGGTTTTAGGAGTTTGGTTGGATGATTTTAGCCTTTTGAAACAGGGTCTCACTCTATAGCCCAGACCAGCTTAGAGCTGGAGATCCTGCAGAGTGCTGGATTACTTTATTCTCCTAGTGCTGGATTCTAGGCCTGAACTATGCTCGGTGCTAATTAGCTATTTAAGGCTGATGTATGTAAAAGCACTAGGCAGTCTATCTGCTGGCAGTGGAGCACAATGCCAGCCTGCCTCATTCCCACTGTAGGACTCTCACACTAACTGTTTCCTCCACCTGGCCCGTCCCCACATCCACCCCATGTGAATCTCTCATTTCAATAAAGCCTCTGTTCAGATCTCCCCTCCTTTGAGAGTCTTCCCTGATCCCCCCATACCCGTCCCCAGGTCTAAGCCAGAAGCTCCACTGTTCTCAGTCGTCTTCTCTCTGTTTTGCTTCTTAATGCTTTGAGTCCTACCATACACGTAAGTGCTTGTTTAGTCTGTCTGTCCAGCCTCACCTGAATGCAGCACTGTGGGAAAACGATGTTGTTTGACTTGCTCCTCACTGTGTCTGCAGATCCTAGGGCAGTGCTTGGCACACAGTGGGCATTCACCTTTTTACTAAATGAATGACTTCTGAGGCAGGTTCTTCAGAGTTCAGCTTGCTTTCACTTCTGTGTCATGTGCAGTGGCATTTATGTCACAGCCTGTCTTTGCTTGAACCACAGTGGGACCTCCCACACAGTGCTGTGCCATGGCCTTCAGGTGGCAGCTCCACAAGCTCTGACACACAGCAGCAATGCTGTGCTGAAAAGGGTCCTCCACACAGCCCAGCTGCAGTGTGAACTTCAGCTCATTGTGGAAGTTAGTCAGAGCTGTACAAGCAGCACTTAGGGAAGGCACTCTTTCCTTATGCCACACAATGTAGAACAGCATTAGACAATGGCTAGTGTGTGTATGTAACTCAAAACTGGTTAGCTTTGTATGTAACTCAAGAAAGCTTAATCTCTGCAATTCATATGAGAGAACGTTTCAGGCAAGGACTTATGAATGGTCAGTCATAACCAGAGTCTAGCACCACTTTTTAGTGACTTCAGTATAGACAGGCTGAATAAAGGCTTTAGAGAGAAAACTTGTTCTCAAAATACCTATGTTAGCCTCTCTCTTCCCAGGAGCACTCCTGCCACTCAGCCTTCCCAAAGGAGCCTGCTCTAAGACTCCTCCATGCCACCTACACAGTCCTGTGAGTGGTCTAAGTAAGAAGAAATAGAGCACTGACTGCCGTGCCTTTTAAACAATTGTATGTAGGTCAACAATGCCTGTTTCTTCATTCAGATGGAAAAATGAGATAAAGTACCTGGAAAAAATTATTTGATATTTTTATGGAATGACTGGAATTTGTTTAGTATATTGTTTTTATTAGGTTTGTGTAGCATTTACTCTGAAATTTTGAAAGTAGAAAACAAACTTTTAAATATCTAAAACAGAGAGAATCCATTAATAAGAAGAGATTAGTATGCCGGGCGGTGGTGGCGCACGCCTTTAATCCCAGCACTCGGGAGGCAGAGCCAGGCGGATCTCTGTGAGTTCGAGGCCAGCCTGGGCTACCAAGTGAGTTCCAGGAAAGGCGCAAAGCTACACAGAGAAACCCTGTCTCGAAAAACCAAAAAAAAAAAAAAAAACACAAAAGAAAAAAAAAAGAAGAGATTAGTAGAATTTAACAGTCAAAAAAAAAGAGTGAAGTCATTGGAAAACCTCTGAAGCTGTTTTCTTCCCTGCTGGATTTCCTTCTTGATGATTGTTTTTGCCTGGATGGAGGAAGGTTTTGGTCCTTGTTCTTGGCAGGTGTGTGGCCATCCCTGCTGCAGTCCTCTCTCACCTCTGTGTGCATGGCCTGCTGCTCCTCAGGCCCATCTCTTCCTTTGTTCTTGTTGGACAACACTGTCTTCTCCAGGCTTTATGAGCACTCTCTGGGCACTGGGTGCTCTCGCCTTCTCAGTATACTCCATTAGTCAATTCTGAGCATCCACTGAGAAACTGCGGTGGTCTAGACTACATGAAGCAGGGGTCTCCTGATTCCAAAGCTTGTGGCTGAGGGAGCTCTTCTATGCTCATGTCTTCATTTCTATCGTATGTACAAGTGGCTTGTCAGCCTTCAAAAATCAACTCACTGATACACCAACCTTAGGAATTTTAGCTAGCCTAAAAGAAATGTGTCTAGAAAAACTTTGTTTTCTTTGTTGAATTTCAAAATTGTTTGAATTAGTAGCAGGCATTTCCATTCAAGCTAGGCCAGAACCACAGAACAAAAATCAAATAAACACTTATTTATGGTAAACATGGGGAAATAAAATATATAACACAATCTTGCCTCAAAGAGTTTATAATCTAATTTTTTTCTGTTTGGAATGTATATTGTAATTAATAATCTATCACCTTTTATTTAAAAATCATCATAATCTTGACTTTCCTTGGTTGCAGAGCCCTTTGTCGTGGATAAAAGGCTTGAAGTGGGGGGAATATGTGGGCTCCCCCAGTGCCCCAGTACCTGTAGTCTGCTTCAGCCAGCCCCATGGAGAAAGATTTGGTTCACTCCAAGCACTACCCACCAGAGCCATCTGTGGTTTATCTCGAAACTTCTGTCTTCTGATGACCTACAGCAAGGAGCAAGGTAAAATGAGCCATAGTGAGGATCAGCCTGGGCATCTCTGAGGAGATCGAACTGTCCCCAGCTCACCTGTGCTGATGCCTTGTTTGACTTCTAACATTGCATGGTCTTTGGTGAAAAGCTCTGCTCAGTATTGTTACTTTTTCAAGACAGGGGTTTCTCTGTGTAGCCCTGGCTGTCCTGGAACTCACTTTGTAGACCAAGCTGGTCTTGAACTCAGAGATCCTCTAGTCTCCACCTCCCAGTTGCTGGGATTAAAGACACGTGCTCCCATGCTGGATTGAATTGTGTTTACTTAATGCAGGTTAGGCATTAAAATGTAGTACATTTTAAAAAAATGAGGATTAAATGCAGTGCTATTTAAAATGAAAGGAGACTGGGTGAGTTGAGAACAAATGTCTGTGCTCACAGGATGAAAGCATTGTCAGTCTGAGAGAAATATTCAAGCTCTCGATTCCTAAGATGGACAGATATATTTAACAGATAGATCCAGTGCCTCAGAAGATACAACTGTGGGTTTACACATACTGATGGGAGTGATAAGTACAAACAGATGCCCTGAAAAGCAGCTCTTCTGGTTCCAGCTCAGTAGCATTGAAATGTGGAACAGGACTATGTGGTGTGGGTCATTTCGTAATTCAAAATGTCACCCCAGACACTGGAGAACTGAGGACCTCCCTCTGTCCTTCCTGCTAACATTCTCTAGTACAGAGGCTCTCCTGCTTGACCTAAGCATGAACATTAATGGCTGGGGATACGCATGTTCATGTGAAGTTGCTGAACACTAGCCTATGCTCTGTGGTCCTCCTTTAAGCCTCCTTTGTCAGCACCCTTATCACTCAGCATTAGGGGACTTTAATGTGTCCCATGTAATTCTCAACCAAATGTATGTCTGTCACTAAATCCTGGGCCCATACTGTGCCTCAAGAGCTGTGTTCATTCTGTAACTTCTGTAGAGTGGGCTTAGGATTTGTCAGTCTAGGTGTGTGCATGGAAATATTTACACTGTAGCCTCTGGAAGCACAGTTCCTTTGTTTGTATTCAAGCTCTACTGTTTATTACCTGTGTGGTCATGGGAAAGTTACCTGAAGCCTTCCATGTCCTGACTTTTGATCTATAAAAATGGGAATACCAAATGCCTTCCCTCCCAGGGTGAATTATTGTGAAGACTCAAAATGCTGTATGAGAATGGTTAGCATGGAGCCTGGATCATTATAAGTACTAATGCTTATGAGTATCTATTAGACTTTAACCCTCCTGAACCAGGGATTGTCAGGGTTCACTGCTTTTACCTAAACCGTAACTAACAGTCCACAGAAGCATCGCAGAAGGCATTGACTGACGGCTCACTACACCTTGCTGCAGATGGGTGTTAAGAGTCCTGGACATGTTGAGTGCTGATATCTGAAATACTGTGGTTCTGTGTGATTATCTATCTTAATAGACAGCTGCACAAGGTCACCTAAGGATCTTAAGACCACTGTAGGCTACTTTCTTGGGAAATGTGCCTCAGAACTGACCAAGGGCTTTAATATCAAGTACATTCTCTCTGTCCCATTCATAGCACGTCATGAACCTCTAAGGCTTGAGTCCAGACCTACATGTGCCCAAATTACAATTTTTTCACAAACTCCTGCTCAAAATCCACTGTTCATTTATTTTAAATAAAGTTTCTTTCTCTAGCTCTGAGTTAAGTAAATCCCAGTCAGAACACTGCTGTGGGATGTTCTGTATGGCAAATGTGTTGCTAATAAAACACTGATTGGCCAGTGGCTAGGCAGGAAGTATAGGCGGGACTAACAGAGAATTAAAAGAACAGGAAGGCGGAGGGAGTCTCTGCCAGCCACCGCCAGGACAAGCAGCATGTAAAGATGCGGGTAAGCCACGAGCCATGTGGCAAGGTATAGATTTATAGAAATGGATTAATTTAAGATATAAGGACAGTTAGCAAGAAGCCTGCCACGGCCATACAGTTTGTAAGCAATATAAGTCTCTGTGTTTACTTGGTTGGGTCTGAGCGGCTGTGGGACTGGCAGGTGAAAGAGATTTATCCTGACTGTGGGCCAGGCAGGAAAACTCAAGCTACAGAACACCCCCAGTGAAAAAGAAGATAATCTCACTCTTAGGTGCTATCAGCTAGATACACTGAGGGTTCTCAGCCCGTGGCACGAGGCTTCCCCCAGCGGCTCATATGTAGAGGAGCTTGTATTTTGTGAGCATATCTCAGCTCTTTTGTTGTGAAACTGGTGCCTACATTTGGCTGTTAGGTAAAAAAGTCTGTGAATTGTATTTTCAATGTGCTGCTGATTCATTTAAGAACTGTTTGTTTGTTCATCTGTGTGCTGTGTGTCCTGCCAGGTTCTGGAGTGAATAAAGCACATTGTCTCTCCTGAAAACCCTTGGTGTCAGTTTAAGCATTGCATGTTCAAAGGTATTCATACCTCTTCCTGCTGTGTTTACTGTAATGGCAGTAAACAACCCGAGAAAGAACACAGAATGTCCAAGTCTTTGTGCCAAAAGGGCATAATGCTGTGCTATTAAAAACAGAACAGACCCAAACCCTCTTGAGTGGAAATCTGCCATGCCAGATTCTACAGCTGACCAGCCTGAATCCCTTGCTTAGGGAGGGTATGGCTTCACCCCAGTAGAGGTCACTTTCCACTGTTCCAAGTTGTTCATGCTGACTACTCAGCACTAGATATCTAGAAAGTTATTGTAACAAGTATTTAGTTCATGTTTCATTTTTAAAGAAAAAGAGTCTCCGAGCACGAACAGAGTAAGCTTTATTAGTGTTGTCTTTATAAAAATTTATCTGAGAAGATAATTCCACCCTGAGGATCGTATTACTGTTATTAAAGTACTAAAACCAAGATTACTCTATCTTGGGGAGATAAGGATGATACTGCCTGAAAGGAGTAGATATTCTGCTATATAAATGTCAGCCTTTAACTTGCCAGTGTCGGAGCTTTTACGTGATACTGTAGTGACAACCAGACACTTGATTTCCCCTTCTCTTGAGGTGTGAGAAGCATGAACAACACAGACATTCAGTGGTCCGCTATCCTGAGCTGGGGATATGCTGACAACATCTTACGACTGAAAAGTAAGCAGAGTGAGCCACCAGTCAACTTCATCCAGAGTTCACAGCAGCACCAGGTAAGCGCGGGTACAAGGACTGCATGCTGGGAAGCTTGGGAAGGAATGAAGGAGTCCAGCTGACACTGGCTTTACTTAATGCCAGCCCAAAAGCTGCTATTTGCAGTGTTTCTAGATGTCCTGGTCCCTACTCATCTGATTAGGTTCCACAGTTTGGTTTTTGCCTATTTCTTCATTGAAAGAGTTGTCATGAACACTTCTGTGTACCAACCTGGGGCCCAGTGTTTAAACAAAATGAGCTGCTTTCACCCTGGATCCATTTGGCTTTGCAGCTAGGTCATTTTCTGTAACCATAGTATCATCTTTGTTGCCTGGTTTTCCCTAAATAGCCCAGGTACTCAGCATCTGATGAAGCAAGAGGACACTGGGCCTCATCTCCTAGAGCTGTGCTGGGCTCCCAGCTTTGATAGCCATTGACGGCATAATCTTTGGCAGATAACGTGGCCTTTCCAAACTAGAGTGTCTTTCTTCCTCTTTAAAACTGGGCTAATCCAATTTGCATTGCTCCCTCAGAAAGCTGTCATAAATGTGCTGCTGGTATTTATAAAAATTGTCTGATATGCACGTCCTACAGACACATGGTACTGCCACAGCCACCACAGGCGCTGAATTGAACACACAGCCACCTTCTGTCTCTGTCTGTCTTTCCATGGGACGGTCTCTGACCATTATCTGACTTCCCTTCTCTTGATGGTGAAACACCTACTAACAGTTCATGTGTGCTGAAATGTTCCCATCCCTGGAAGTGGTTGGCAGCAAAAGCAGAAATGGCTGTGCCAGTTTTCTAAGCTGAAAGGAAGGCTGCCACCATTTGTTACTGGACTTATCCAGAGCCAGCAGAACCGAGGATAAAGGGACAGTGAAAAACAACCTTTATTAGAAATGTTAATAAGATTTTTTTTGTTTTGAATGATATTGGAGCATTTTATATGGATAGAAATATGTATCCAACACAAACAAGTGATGAATCATAACAAAGCTGGCAGTATAATTAAATTGCAAATGAGTCTGCAAAATCAGTGAAAACACAAAAACATATTGCAGAATAAGTATGTCCCTTGCTGCCTCCTTTATGGAATTGTTATGAATTGCAAGGAGAAAGAAAATAGAGTGGGAGTTAGATGTATAATGAGCCTACCTCTTCCAGTATGCTGACAAATTGGTGAAGCTCCATTCTTTGAATGTAGTGCTTGGCATCCACAACTGTCAAGGAAAAGCTGTGAGGACGTGAAGAGAGCTGAGCCCGATTTGAATGTTTAGGAATGAAGAATTTTGTACCAAAGGAGTAATCCTTCACGTTCATCTTTCCTTTTCCTATTTCACAACATTCACAACTGTTAGAGCGACACCTGTGTTTACATTCACACTGCTTCCCCACAGAAAGAAAGAGAATGCACAAAAGTGAAAAACAGTAGCCTCAGCTTGGTGGCTTCCAACACTTAAGAAGCTTAGGTTGGAGGATCTTGAGTTCCAAGCCAACCTGGGATACACAATTAGACCCAATTTCAAAACAAAAGACCAGTACATAGATGTTTGAAGCACTCATACATTCACACTCAAGCTTTGATCGATCCTCTATTATTGTATTAAGTTTCTAAGAAACAAGTGTGTATAAAAATATAAAACTATATACCGTTGCTTTTAATACCTTGTAATCTGGAAACAATTGTTAAACATTTTTGCTAAAAATTGTTGAAAGTACTATGGTTACATCTGCTTCTGCTCTGATCATATCAAGCAAAATGTTTTCCCGGAAGTTTGGGATCATGTATTTTTGTGAAAAGTTCTCAGAAAATGAGAGCTCTCTCTTACTGTTTTTAACACACGTTTGTCTTTGGTTTGTTCTTTCTAAGGTGACCAGTTGTGCCTGGGTGCCGGACAGTTGTCAGCTCTTCACTGGGAGCAAGTGTGGTGTCATCACAGCCTACACCAACAGGCTGTCCAGCAGCTCGGTAGGCCTGGCTCACTGGCACGTGGTTTGGACCTTTATGTCATTGAGGAAAGTCTGGATGATGGGAGGCGTCCTTGTGTAGGGCTAACTTAAAACATATGTGTTAACTCCTCCCTAGTTTAGCTCTTAGGAAGTGGAGGTCACAGACCTAACTCATTAGAATTAGGTTTATTAGGAGCAATGAGGAATTTTGAAAATAATCATAAAGATCTTATTTTTTGCTTCAGAGACAACATAGTATTTTGAGATACAATCTGCTTTGCATTTGGACTTTTTCACGACTGTCTTTAAGACAGGGTCTTACTTTGTAGCCTAGGCTGGCCTCAGACTTCTGGCAGTCCTCCTGCCTCAGGCAACGAAGTCCTGGGGTTCCAGTTGTGAGCCACCACACAGCTTTTTTTCATGACATTTGGATCTTGCCTGTATTCTCAGTATCAACTTGAACATTTAGAAAGAGTGTCTATAACATGATTTCTACCCTCTGTACTCAAAAATATGGAAACTCTAATGTCACTCTCCTAGTCTGGCAGCAAAATCTAAGTAGCCATCTTAATTTCTTTTATTTACTGGAAAGCATTTTTAAGCCATCCACTGAATGTCCAAGGTGAGGTATTTAAATAATAAGCCAGTTTTTTAAAAAGAGACATGTTGTACAATGCTGCCTTTTAATTTTCTGTCTCCTTGCTTGAACCTTGTGGTACTGTTCAGGATGTAGCAAGTTAAAGTAATAGTCTTTCTAACTAGGAATCTTCTCTGGACTATTGTTTTTCCATAACAACTTTAGAATTATATTATTAAATATATTTTTCTAAGTGGAACTACTATTCCTAGCACAGTTTCATTCCCAAGTTCTTAGAGTAAATCCCTTGTTAAAGCTTGCCCTGACCCTGGGGTTAAATGTGACTATAATACTGTTTCTGTCTCTTATCAGAGGAGTCACTAACATGTTTGAGCAGGAGTAATGGGCCCCAGTCAGCACCCTGGAGAGACCGTGGAGAACCTGCCAGGAGAAACATCCCTGAAGGCTGGGATGGAGGCTAGGACAGGACATAGGAAAGGATGGGATGAGGAGAGAGGTGCCTACCTGCTAGGCATTAGGGAGCCAAGAAGGTTATCCTTAAACTGAGTACTGTTGTGTGGAGAAAAGAGATCAGCAAAAGTGGGGGAACCCACTTCCCCAACCGTATGGAATCCATGGTCTGCTAAGTTGGGAGATGGCAAATAATTTGGTGAAGATGAAATGGGAAAAACAGAGCACTCTATGGAGCTCAGGGGTAAGGTTCTTACGTGCTGTGGTCACTAAGGAATCTGAGTCCAGAAGTGTTACAACGTCCAGAAAGTCTCCTTTCCATTTCTCCTTTTTATTCTCAAACACCTCATCCCTATACATCTAACTGTCCCATTAATGACTGCCGGTACCTCCAGTCATCTCAGTTTGTACTCTGTTGCCTTGCTTCTAGGAATCTGTCCCAACCTGCCTCTAGAATAGCTATCTGCTATGTACCATGCAGAGTTGCCTTTTTAAAACTAGCTTTATCTTTGTTTCTTGTTTGTTTTGTTTAATTTTTGCTCCATTTGCTTCCTGACACTTTAAACAGCCTTATTCTTAGTTTTCCTCATTTCTGCATTTTTAATTATGCACCAACACAGTATATAGTACCAGATTAAAAAGAAAAGGATGAAGATGTCAGTATAGGAGTCATTACACAAAGAATACCTTTGAATGCAGCTGATCATGGTTATACCTATTGTAACTTAATATAACAAGACTTGTTTTGTTTGCTCTTAAGTTGTGGCAGGCTGATGAAGGCTCATATTGCTTATCATTCCTTTTATATAATTTTCCTGGAAACAGATTTCCCAGTTCATTGCTAAGAGTTTTCTTTCCTTCTAAGTAGTAGGTGATTGAGTTGTGAGAGTAGTGGTTACTACCTACCCAGTGTCAGAAATGGAGCATAGCTGTGTGGTTCTACCAGTTTTGAGGAGAGCTCAGTGAGATCTTCACACATCTTGGTACTGATGCCTTTTCCCACAGACTGTCTCAGCAACCTGTATCCATGATACAGCCCTGGCCCTGGCTGGGAAGTCAAAAGGAGGCTTCTGGCATTCACTTCTTTCTGTTCTGCAGCCTCCTGACCATGAAGGCCCTGGTCCTGAAAGTTTTTATGTGTTCCTTCAAGGGAGGTTTCACATAGACTAAAGGTAGCCCCCATAGTGCCACATAAGACACACCAGAGTCCTTGCTGGGAGAATTTTCCAGGGGTTCTTATCTCCCTTTGCTAGTCAACCATACCTAACTTTAAGCACTTACTGCTCAACTGTCTGAGTCTTCTCAGTGAAGCCTTCTAAGATGCCTTCTAGTTAATGGTAGATACTGACCTACGGGGTCGTTATCTATAAGTCAAGTAAATGTTCTAGAAGAGTATCTTCTGAAAGTGATAGTTGATTGTATAAAAGTTATTCTTGAGAAATTCAGCCTGGTATTGTTTTAACATAATAAAAAAATAGACATTTTATTGGCTTAGAGTTTGAGAATTCACACACACAAATAAATACATAGTAACTATAAATTTAAACCAAGTGTTGGTGTACCAATGCAATATAGAATTCAAGACTTGGCAGGAGGGTCCAGGGTCAGAAACACTGGTCTCCCTTTGCAACACGTTTCAGGTCCCTGGTGAGCAGGCAGAAGGGGTTGAGGGTAACAGAAGCCTCTAGGCAGCCAGGAGTCTTCTACTGGCACAAGCAGTAGGGTGTAGCTCTAGGACTTTGAGCCTGCTTTGTGCTGAGTGTGGATACAGGCCTTGAGCTGGAGCAGATATGGGGCACTGTGCAAAGGGGTTGGTCCAGGATGTTCTCCAACCACACTCTGCAGGACCTTCAACATCAGGGCTAGTTCAGTCTGCAAAGCCATGCGATTCTCCTGCATCTGCAACTGCCAAGGTCCCAGGCCCTGGGGAAGAAATAGAGGATACACATGACCTCCATCTGCAGTAACTACTCCTCAATACCAATGACCTTAGCCCTCTTGAAGTTCTGTAGTTCTTGTGGGAACAGAGACCTGAACTGGGACATTTGGCAGACCCTTACATCAGCAGGACCCTGGGAAATCTGAAGACAGGAACTGCCCAAGTCCTCATCAGCACCATCAGGAGGGGCATGCAGACCCGCCTTTGTCTGGCTTCATCCTGGTCTTTGGTGTCTGTAATGAAATGAGACCTCAAGTATGTCCTTGAGGTTCTCCACTGGGACCTCACTCTTGCTTGGAATTTCTAGGCTCTGTCTTCCCCTGTGGCTCTCGGCCTGCTGCTGTGTTTGTATCTCTGGATTTCTAGCTTCACCTAGAGCAGGGTTGCTGCCCATGATTCATGGTACCACTTTAAACTGGCCTTATGGGCAGCTCAAGCTTATGCAGGAAAGTTGAAAACACTGTGGAAATTGACATTAACCACCAGAGGGGCCCCAGATTGGGGAAATCCAGAGCAGAACAGAGCCAGGAATTAGGTGAGCCACAGAAAGAGTTATGAAGACTGAGGTCACCTAGGATAGAGTGAGTCTGGACAATTCCCACAGGAAGCTCAACATACACAGGGATGGTCTTGGTTAGCTCTTTGGTGGATCCCAACTGGGGGTGCAGACAGGGGACAAGATGCCTCATGCAGGGGCAGGGAGGGACACCTAGGAGATGCCACCCTGGGAACCTGGAGCTGCTTACTCAGCAGGGGTGAGCCAGCCTCCATTTCTGTGTTCTTGAATGGGAAATTCTGAAATGCCAATGATAGTAAACACTCCATTAAAAAAGCCGGTCATAGCCATGTGGCCTTCAGACATAATTGGTTTTTGAAAGTCCATCTGTAGCCATTGAGAAGGGACACAGCATTGGTACCTGTCAGATTAAGGAGAGGAACAATACTTTTTATGGCATTATATATAACTTGAAAACAGGTTTTTTTTTTCAATTCTTTTTATTTATTTTTTGAAAACAGTTTTAAATATCAGTAAATATCAGGTACTCGTATCAACTGTGGTAACCATATGGAGTGTTATATACCATTAAAATCATTTGAAGGTACTATCAAAAGTGGAAATGCAAAATAATGTAAAATACAAAATAGAAATTTATTTGTATAGCAATATTATGAGCTATAAAAATACATGTGCCTTTAACAAAGACTAAACAAGAACAAATAAAAATAAAAGGCAACACAAGTTATTAAAATTGAGCAATTTAAATTGTTATAATTCTTTATTAACTTTTATCATTTAAATTGAATAGGATTGAAAAATGATCAGATAAGAATAAGGCTGAGACATATTTTTAATTTTGAGATATTATGAATTATTTTGTGGGGTTTTCATCTCATACTTTGCTTAATATTCAAATTCCAGCCCTCAGAAATTGAAATGGAGAGTCAGATCCATCTCTATGGACACACAGAAGAGATAACCAGCTTGTGTGTCTGCAAGCCGTATAGTGTGATGATAAGTGTGAGCAGAGATGGGACCTGCATCGTGTGGGACCTAAACAGGTACAATAGTCTCTCATCCAGACATGGCTGCTTGAAATATTACATATTTTACAGTATATAATAAATACACTAAAATCATGTCACTAGGTTGTCAATTTAAGCATGAGACACATGTTTATAGGTATAGAGTACCTCTATAGTCTTGTGAAAGTAAGAAATCAGATGCCTCAGAATAAGAGTTACTCCTCCTGAGGAAAGGAAACATAAAAGACTGAAATCCTGTGCATGACTGGATCTGTGAATTCATGTCATTTTTTTCAGGCTGTGCTATGTACAAAGTCTGGCAGGACACAAAAGCCCTGTGACAGCCGTCTCTGCCAGTGAAACATCAGGTGACATTGCTACTGTGTGTGACTCGGGTGAGTTGTCCACAGCTGAAGCCTAGGGCTACCCATTTCCTGGCTAGGGCTTCTCTCAGTTCCCTTCAGTGTAAGCACTTTGGCCATAGCATGGGTGTATATTACAGTGTAAGGTCCTACACTGACTTCTCACCTTAGGCAGAAGTTCCAAGTTTTCCCGATAGGTGTAAAAATGTATTTGAGTACACTTAAACAAATTATTGTTACCTAATTATTTGAAATTTCTTGGCTTTTGTTTTCTACACCTCTTTGCTTTTGATTTTTAACCATTAGCTTTGTACCTTTCTTGTGCTAGAGAACAAGTTTTTGACAAGTTGAGTTTGATGATTTTACTTTCCCTTTTGCTGTGATAATATACTCTGACGACAGCAACTTAAAATAGTTTGTTATTATTCTTCTGCAGGGGAAGGAATAGCTGGAGATATATATCCCATCCCATGTAGGGATATCCTATATCCCGTATAGGATTAAGTGTTCCAAGTTCTCTCACTCTCTGTGGGTCTCTGTATTTATTCCCGTCTACTGCAGGAGGAAGCTTCTCTGATGATGGCTGAACCAGACACTGATCTATGAGTGTAGCAGAGTGTTGTCATTAGGAGTTACTTTGTTGCTGTGTTCCTTTAGCAGAACTGTAGAATTTGATTTGCCCCTAGGTCTCTGGCCTGTGTAGTCTCGGGTGTTTTTGGTCATCCAAGCAGCGTCTGTCTCTGTCGTGGAGTAGCCCTGAATCCCTGAATCCGATCAGATGTTGGTTGGTTACTCCCATAGGCTGTGTACCACTGCTATACTAGGCATCTCACATACAGGTCACCAGTGTACATGGAAGGTTTATAGCTGAGTTGGTGTTTGCCTTTCTCCTTTGGCAGCAGAAAGCATCCTCCAGTGCCCTGAACTCTAGTCAGCAGGGGGTGAAGGCTCTGTGTGAGCACCAGCTCAACTTCCCCGTGTTCATTGATCGTGTGGGCATTTTCTTCTGCAGTAAAGCCTTGCCATAGGAGAGTCTCTCTTGTTGTTCACGGCGGTGGTGTGCCAGGCTAGCTGGCCCACAAGCTTCCAGGGACTCTCTCTCCACCTCTGTCTCACCGTGGAAGCTCGGGGCTTGGTGTTACAGCTTTCACGGTCAGTTTCATCACCTGTCACTCAGATAAACACCTGACAAGAGCAGCGTAAGGGAGAAGAGCTTCTTCGGCTCAATTCCAGGGAAAAGTCTCCCCGGAGAGAGGTCAGGTGGCAGGAGCTTGGAGCAGCCACAGTCAGGAGCAGAGCATTAATGCACGAAAAGCTGGTGTTCGGCTCGCCTTCTCCATTTCATACAGCCCAGGATCCCTAAATCGGGGCGTGGTCCTGCCCACAATTAAGACATGTCTTCCTATATTAGTTAATTTTACTAAGACAATACCTCACAGACGTCCTCAGTTAAATTTAATCTAGAGAGCCCCTCCCAGGTAACCAAGCTAGCTGTCCAGTTGACTTTACCCACTGAGCACTGTATCCACTGGGCCGTCTCCCCAGCCCCTCACGCTATAGACTTTGAAAACAAAAACTTAGTTTAGTTCTGTGTTCATGAATAAAATCCCATATTAGATATTCTGAGGATTAAGGTTTTAAGAACTTATTTGCTTTTTAAAAAATACGTATCATTTTTTCTGCAAGTATTTTTTTTCTCTTTTGAAAGTCACATAAATCACTTTTGGTTTTTTTATTTATTTATTTTTATGTAGGGTCTCTATATGTGACCCATGCTAACCAGAAACTCATGATCCTCCCGCCTCCCAAACTGCTTGGATTGCTGGTGTATGCCACCATGCTTGGCTTAAGCCAATTCTGTGCTGAGGGTGGGGGGTGCACTGCTCCGCACATGCTTGTCTGTGTGGAGGCCAGGGGTTGACTTTCAATATCTTTATTGCTCTTTGGCTTATATTTTGAGAGAGGTTCTCTCAGTTTCACCTATTGGAGCTCACCATTCCACCCAGACTCACTGGCCAGCAGTTCCCAAGGTCTGCCTGGGTCTGCCTCCCCCACACTGAGGTTACATGCATGAACTACCACACCTGGCTGCTATGTAGGTGCCAGGGATCTGGACTCAGTCCCATCTGCTTATACAACAAGTACTTAACGCACTGAGCCATCTCCCCAGCTCCCTTAAGTAGCTTCTTTCTGATGGCCTCACAGTGTTTCTCTTTCTCTTGGAGAGTGGTGTTCTAGGTACTTTCAAATATAATTAAGATCTGCCAGTTCATACACAGAAATGTAATCACCCAAAGATTGATTTCCCTTGTTAGTGTTTCACTCCATCATTGGTCACTGCCACAGAGGACTGGTGCCTAAGACTGTACAACTCTGTGTAGTAATTCAGTCTTTAATCAGGGCTCCCTGTGAGCTGCATCACTGAGTAAGCAAGAGTGGCCCTTATGGACCCCCACATTCTGGTGATCTGTGGGATTATTTGATGTTTCAGCTGGAGGGGGCAGTGACCTAAGACTCTGGACAGTGAATGGGGACCTCGTTGGACATGTCCACTGCAGAGAGATCATTTGTTCTGTAGCTTTCTCCAACCAGCCTGAGGGAGTGTCCATCAATGTCATTGCCGGGGGACTAGAAAATGGCATTGTGAGGTAAGAGAGGCTTTGACTCTTTTCTTCCCAGTCATGGATCACTGTAGTTTTGAGAAATGAATTTTAATGTCTAAGCATCTTAATATGTAGTACTTAGAGATTTAAAGTCACATTGGGGTATAGGTCCTTATTCCTGTTGTGTTTCTAAATAGTAAAGCTAGTGCAGTTTGAAAGTATTGTTACCTATGAAACATTAACCATATGAAAGTATGCAGAGTTCTTCTTCCACCTGCAGCCCCTGCAGACTCCCCATCTGCAATGCTGTTCTTTGCAGTAGGGCAGCCTGGTAACTCAGCAAACACATGAGCATGTTCTTCGGTGCATGCAGTTTTAGTTTGCATAATTGAATAATAACGGCTCTTCCTTCCAGGTTATGGAGCACATGGGACCTAAAGCCTGTGAGAGAAATTACATTTCCTAAATCAAATAAGCCTATCATAAGGTAAGACCTACCACCACCTTTTATTCTTCATACAATAATTTGAATTTTTGTTAGAGAACTATTAAAGCATGTAGACCCGAAGAGTGTGTGTGAAGGCTTCATGCAGCAAATTTTCTGTTACCAGCAACAAACCAACACATTCCTGTCATGTGGAACTCTGTGTCTAGATGAAAGACGGGCTGGCCCTGTGCCAGGAAGCTTCCGGAACCATAGAAACTGTTCTTTCCACTTCCTCCTTTGCGATGACAGTCATGTGACTGCCACAGGGATGTGCTTGATGAAACAAACACCAGTCACCCTGAACTGGGCTTACAAATTTGACTTTAAAACTCAATCAGTAGTTGAGATTTTCAAATTATACTTAGTTAAATTGAATTTAAATGTTAATGAACCTTAATTATCTATTAATGTTACATTGTTTTACCTTTTTCCTCCAGAGAAACAAAATATATCCTTAAAACAAATGTCATTTAAGGGCTGGGTGTGGTGATTCACACCTTTAATCCCGGCAGAGGGAGGCAACTTTCTGTGTCTCTGTGTCTGTCTGTCTGTCTGTCTGTCTCTCCAGGACAGCCTGGTCTACACAGAGAGACCCTGCTTCAAATAAATAAATAAATAAATAGATAGATAGATAGATAGATAGATAGATAGATAGATGTCATTTAATTTTTAAGGGGAAAATATGATGTCTTTGTGAAATTTTTCCCAGCCAGATCTCTGGGGCTCCAGTTTTATTCTAGCTAAACTGAACCCTGAGCCTTGTCAGGAGGGCGACCATATTAGAATAGGTCGTCCTTGTCAGGAGGACAACTGTATTAGAATAGGTCGGCCCAGATGGTTTGTGGGCAGTCTTTCCATGTATGACTGACAGTTTGTGAAGCAACCTTTTCACATATGACTCTGGAGTGGAGACACCTTAGTTTTAGCATCACAGTCTGCAGAACTGGTTTAAGGACTGTAATGGACGTGGTTTGCTCTTTACAGCCTTACGTTTTCCTGTGATGGCCACCACTTGTACACGGCCAACAGTGATGGGACAGTGATCGCATGGTGTCGGAAGGACCAGCAGCGCGTGAAGCAGCCCATGTTCTACTCTTTCCTCAGCAGCTACGCAGCTGGATGAAGAGAAGGGCTTTCCCCGAGGACGTGAGCACCATACTGCGGAGCTGGCTCCAGCTGCTGCAGCAACAGATGCCTAAGCAGACATCCAGTAATGACACCTGTCCCTCTGTGCACACTTCCCAGCCTCAGGGTCCTGAGAGTAAGGCCCTGCCCTCATTCCATAGTGGCGTGGAAGGCTGGGTCAGCATGCACCAGCCAAAACGTTTCAGGTCTTTTGAGGCAAATTAAAGTCAGAATCTTGATGCTTTTTCCCAAGAAGGTATGCTGAATCCAAGATTAGGGTCTCCTTTTCTTTCAAAAAGAAACAGCAGAACTTAAATTGGCCAATTATTTATCTAAAATACTAGAAATTATATTTTTAAAATTTCTGGTATATCCCCTAGAAGCACACATTCCCCCCCATAAAAAGAAAAGAAAAAAACTAGGAATTTTTCAGGATTTGACAATTGCTTTCTTTGAGAAGCAAATTACTCAGTAGGTGCCTCTGCACCAAACACATTCCGGAATATCTGAACAGAAAGAGAACTGCTGAGGCATCACATTAGACTGTTTTTGCCGCTTGTCTTTGCCCAAAGAAGAGCTAGATTTTTTCCTGCGAGCCACGGGCAAGAGTACGGGTACTTTTGATTTCATACACATCCTTGTTCCTCAGAGGAACTTAAAATCCATAACACTAGGCATCAATACCCTTGCTTCAGTGACTAATTTTCAAATATAATGGTAAATCTTTGAGGACTTGCCATTAACAATGCCATTGACAGAGCACTGAACGCTTACCATCTGTAATCGAAAGTTCCAGACGGCACTCCACAGTGGAGGCACAGCAGCTAATCCAGTTCACAAAGAGAGTGTTCTGCTGTGAGACAGAAGCGTGAAGGAAAAGAAGTCAGCCGAGTGTGCAAGCAGAAGGCAGAATGAGTTACTTTAGGAAACCAGTTTTACTTGTTCCTACTAAGCTGCCATCTGAGAATCCTGGGGAAGGTGGAAAGCCCGACGTGTGCCCCATGGCATGTGAAGACAGCTCCTAGTCTGGAACGCCATGTCTGCCTCGCTGGGACAGCTGGATTTTTATTAGAGGTGCTGTTCTAATGGCTTTGAAAACTGTGGGCAGGCTCAGAAACATGTCACCATGGGATAGAAGCATGTGTTGCTGCCTATGAATAACTTGTGCATTTGTTTTGGAAATTTGACTCATATAATGTTTACAGAACTACTTTTGTAACTTCCAGACTTTGTAAAACATTCTGCTTGTATCTACAAAATGCAATTCCAGAGTCTCTGCTGTGAGGACAGGCATGGGAGAGGCAGGGCCTCAGGAGACCTTTAGGTCACATTGACATGGGCCACATGTTACTCCTGAGGTTCACTTATGAGCAGAGATAACATTACTCCTACTCACGTTGAAGTGATTGATTTGTTTTTAAAAATTCAGCTATTTATCTAGCTTTCATTTTTTTACTGAGAACTTCAAGTTAGTCTCCTATCAGAATAGGGATACTATGCAGTCTTGGCTTTTTTTAAGGACCAAGTTTCATCATTATCTAAAGAGAAAATATGCAAAATATCTGGTCTTGTTAAGAGTGCAATATTCTATTTTTATGTAAAAATGAAAACTCATTGGGATTATTTATTGAGCATGAAACCTAGTATGTATATGTTGGAAACGCTTTATAACATGCATGTTGTAGCACACATCCCTAGAAGTCGTCACATGCTGTTACCTTATACATCTTGCTACTTCAGTTTGGAAATAAACTTGCTAAAACTAGACTTACACCTGTGTCTTCTATATGTCTTGTGTGTTATGACCAGATCCCAGCCCATGGCTGTTGCAGAACAAGGTGTATCCGAAAGTCTGTTACTAATCACTGGCTGTGCTGGGGCCAGTTTCCTTCCAGCCACTGAGCCTCCTCAAGGAACAGAACCAACAACAAAGCCATAGCTCATAGAAGGAATGCTGCCACTCCCATAGATGCCTGGCACTGTTGCTACAATTAAGGCTCTAGATGAGATTGTGTGGCTGCAGCCATGCAGATAAAACACAGATACCATGTGGCTAGAAAGAAGTAAAGAACAGCCAATGGGTTGAATTAAGAGTCCTATAGATAGTAGTATCCCATGAGACATAGCCTGTGACAGTCTGTACTTAAGTTGGGTTTAGCCCAACTTCATGGATGGCTTAGTGTGGGAAGAAACACAGAGATGTGGGAGGAATCAGTCAGTAGTTCTCTGTCCAAGAGTCCACAGTGAGTCTTCCCAGAAGCCAAGAAGCAGATACCCTTACTAAAGTACAGGCGATACCCTCAGGCACCCCTAGACTGTTCACTAAATTCATTTAAAGTCTCACCACAAGGCCTCAGTGTAGGCTGGAAAATAGCTAAGAGTCACCAATAGGACAAAGCCCGTCAGCAAGGAATGCAAATAAGCCCTATCTTGTGTGGAAACTGCCACAGGTTCACACACACACACACACACACACACACACACACACACACACACACACACACACACACTGCAGGGGTGGGAAAGGGCACTTCGAGAGGCCGTAGAGCAATGGAACACAAATTCTAGTGGTAGACATAGGATATTTCCCTGTTAGTTTTTGGTCAGGGAGACCTATAGCCCCCTAAACAGTGTAGGCCATTGCCACTGTTGTTGACTGCCCACCAAAACTGGATGGTAAGGCCAAACTGCTGAAGATGCCACCAGCTTTGCAGAATGTAGGAAAACCAAGCTGGGACTGAGTTGGAAGCCTTCTCCCTTCTGACTAGTTTTCATAGTGCCTTTCAGATTGCCTTGTTAATATTTATTTTTATGCCCATAGATTACAGGGGTTGTCAGCTTTGGTCAGAGAAACTTTTTACAGTGGGCAGTGATGACTGTAGAGACCTGTCACTGGCCTAAGTGCTGAGAAAAAGTGACTTTTGAACGCCCGGCCCTAAATGAGACATACTGTGCATAAGTCTCAGGGAACATTGCAGAAGGGGAGGAAAACAATGTAGGAACTGGAGGAGAGGGTGGGGTGTTGTGGGGTGTTCTCCGGGCCTGGCATGTCTGTTGTCCTTTTGAACTCTAAGCCATTGTGATTACCCTCAGGAGACTTGCACAAGACTGGGCCCATTAACTTTCTGTCATGGGTAGGAGAGGCACACAAGGCATCTCCCTTCCAAGAATTTATAGGTAGTCAATGGTTGCTAGAAGGAAGTGGTTCCCAAGCCACCTCTTCCTTGAGGATTTATAGCCCCAGCCTCCCTAAAGGTTTGTTGACACTTAACAGTGCCTCGGAGGAGGGTCTCACAAGGTCCTACCTGTAGCTAGAGTTTTCCTGCCTGGCCCACAGTCAGGATAAATCTCTTTCACCTGCCAGTCCCACAGTCGCTCAGACCCAACCAAGTAAACACAGAGACTTACACTGCTTACAAGCTGTATGGCCGTGGCAGGCTTCTTGCTAACTGTCCTTATATCTTAAATTAATCCATTTCTATAAATCTATACCTTGCCACATGGCTCGTGGCTTACCGGCATCTTTACAAGCTGCTTGTCCTGGTGGCGGCTGGTAGAGCCTCCCTCTGCCTTCCTATTCTTTTAATTCTCTCTGTTAGTCCCGCCTACACTTCCTGCCTAGCCACAGGCCAATCAGTGTTTTATTAGCAACACATTTGCCATACAGAACATCCCACAGCACCTACCCCTACCAGAGAACTTACACAGTTAATGGTTGCTCTGAGGAAAGGCTCCCAAGGTCATGCCCCTTCCTAATGACACTTCAGAGTCTCAGGAGGAGAAATTTTTTTCCCTTCAGTGTGCCCATGCTTCTGTAGGCAACCCAAATTAAACAAATTGGTTCACCAAGCTACACTGGAATGAAATCATTTGTTTCTGTCTCTGAGGTCCTGTCTGAGGTGAGATGTTTGTTCTTGTCTCCTCAAGAAAGCTTTTAAGAAGCCCCATCTGTTCTCCTTAAATTCCCCTATAAATTTCTACTACTAGGAATAGATAAGGCAACTCTCATTCCTTAATTTTAGTTTTTGTTCTAAAATGCTATATTTCAACTTTTCCTGTCCTTAAATGAACTTAACATACCAGTCCCAAGATCAGTCGCTCATTTTAAATAGCAGAGTGTCCCTTCTTTGCAGCAGGTCCGTATTGAGAATAGAGCTGAGGATATGATATCACATAGTCCAGCTGTTCCTGCCGCATGGGCCTTGCCGGCTGGTGAGAAACCACTGTAAATGCAGCAGGTAGCACTCAGCCTATGAGTAAGTTGCAATCCATGGTAAGTGCTGGGGAGGTGGAACTGGGGTGCTCTGAGAATAGCAGGAACAGTTTGTTTTAGGTAGAGGTGATTTAGAAAGCCTCCTACCACTGAGCTACATTCCCAGCCCTTGATTTGTAAGATAGGGTTTCTGTGTCCCCCAGGCTAGCCTGAAACGTCCAGTCCTTTGAGTTCTGGGGTCACATGCACACACCACTACGCCCAGGCAGACAGCCTCTTTAATGACTAAAAGTGCTGTTGCTACCTAATGGATGAATAGAAATCTAAGTGAAGATAGGCACCAAAGTGTTGCGGATGGTACACGTTTCAGACCTTGGCAGGAATGCCAGTAGCGGGTCCAGGCCGGGGATGTGGGAAGGAGCATCTATCCATATTCCAGCCTTTGCAGCGGGGAAGGCCGTGGAGTGGCAGGTGCCTGCAGCGACAGAAGGCACAGGGCTGGGAACCGCTGCTCCTCTGCATGCATCTGTGCTGCTTCACAGCTTTTCAGTCTGCTTTAGTGTTTTTCTGTCCCAGGGAAGTCAGCAGCAGCGCTTTATCAGTGTGAGCCTGCCAACCCCTGTCCTCCCTCTGCCTGCCTGTTTGGATATCTAAGGACGCAGAAAGGAGAGGCCCTTTCGAGCTCTTTCCTGGCTATCTAGTCCCCACTATTTTGGATAACTTGCTAATGCCCCAAATTGACAAAGAAGAGCTAAGGTGTTGGGAAAGGTAAGTAGAGACGAAAGAAACACCATCGTTTTACTTCCTGTTGGATTTTCTTTCTCAGGACCCCCCTTCATTGCTGATTATCCTTTAATTGGTCCCCACGTAGGTGACAAAATGTTTCAATTTGTTCCCAAATGTGTCTCATGTTTTGGATAGCTTTACCATTTGTGTGTGTGTGTGTGCGCGCGCGCGCGTATGCATTATGAAACCAAGACACTTCAAAAGCCAGCAGGCTGCTCTGGTTGCTAAAATGAAATACACACACTCAAATGCACTGTGGGAGTCAAGACACGGACCAAAAGGCACATCCTGCTGCTGCTGGAGGGAAATCCCATAGCAGGATGTGTCCTCTGAAGGCAGGCTGGCACCAGCTTCCTTCTGCAGTCCTGAGAGCTTCTCCTCTCATGAGCCGGGCTGATCTTGTTTGATCTTGTTCAAACTGCTCTTAAAATCCAATTAGTTTTTTAGAACAGTGTTTTCTGAGATCGTAGTAAAATCTACACTATAGTTTTCATAGTGGTTGAATAACTTAGTTTCTTCTCCTATTGCTGTGATTAAAAAAAAACAAAAACCACAGACTAAAGCCACTTGTTAAATAGGATTGAGAATGGCAGAATTGAACACATATGTTCTCTCAGAGATTAGCACAGCCACGTTGAGAGTTCCTGAAAAATCCGTATGTAGATCTCCTTTTGAGACTAAAAGTTCAATTGTTGCCTGCTGTGCCAGAAGCAACTGGTCTCTTTGAGTGTGCTACCTACCGCTATACCCTGTGCATTCAGCACTGTACAATCAGTACCGTGCTGTTTCTAGCTGTCCTTGATCGTGCTGTACTTAGGATGTTTCATGTCTCACAGAGGCCGGTGTGTTACAGGTTTGGACCCCAGAACAGTTGCTACTGGAAGGCGGTGAGATCTTTCTGTAGGTGGTGGCCCAAAGGAATACAGCTCCCCCCCTCCAGAGCCCTAGAGGTTGAACATTGGTCTATATGTGCGTGAGACAAAAAAGAGCCTGGGAGAGACCAAGGTGTCCCAGTGGCCGTCCAGTCTACCAGAGTTTATCTATTGACATCCCTTACAACTGAACAGTTGGCACCAAAATCGTTAGAATTCTCATAAAAGGAAACCTAAGCTCAACTTCGATGAAGCCAGTTTGGGGAAAGAGTGTACCACTGAACCAGGGATAGCAGGAGAGATGATGGAGCTGAGAGTGAATGAGTGAACACAATTTTGTGCTGCTTGAATTTTCAACTGCAGCATCTCTGGGTCTTTCTCACTCAGTCTCTGTGCTGTGAACATTACTGGCTAAATCACTGCATAGTAGTTTAATTCTGCGACCTAAAGGGACTCCCGAGAGCTATGAAGACAATCGGTGTGATTTTCTGCCCCAATGGGCCTTTCTGACCTCTTGGGGCAGCTCCACTCCGCCAAGGTGCACCTTTGTCCAGGATAAAGTGGGAGATGTGAGCCAAATCTGCGAAAATCTGAGGTACCCTGTCCAGCGTCACTTAACAGCAGGGATGGTCGCTGAAGGTGGACGGGAGGAAGATTTTCAAGAAATCTCCCTGTCAATGGTGTTTGTAGACAGAAGTAACACGCATCTTAGCAACTCTGCTCGAAATGTTTTCCGGGCTTCTGTCTTTAGAGGCCTTTGTGTCATTTTATGAGAGTTGGAAAACAGACGTGGCTGAAGCTGCTTCCCCCTCAAGGAAGGAGTATACGGTAATTCATCGGTTTACAGTAAGAATCACAAGACACAGTTCCATTAGGGCGAGGCCTGGCCAGCCACGACCGCCTCGCCGCTGGGAGTCGCCAGGATTCCCCGCGGCAGCAGCGCCCTGCTGTCCACTTGCACTCCAGTGGCTGGCTGGGAGGCAGCTGCTCTGCCCAGCCCGGCCGCGTGGCGGTCTTGCCCACGTTGCTTAGCGACGTCGGCTTAAGGACCGTGCGCATTTCCAGATGTTCAGCTCCTGCGCTCGCAGCACCCACCTTCCTCGGCGTGAGGCACCTCAAGTGTCCCCAGGTGAAGTACCCTGAGCTGACCGTCCCCACTTTGCACTCGGGGGTCTTCCCTGGAGCCCTGAACCCTCCAGGACGCGCGCGCCCCGGGAGGGCGGGTCTGGGTGAAGCGAGGGGCTAGGGGCGTGCGGAGCCCGGCGCGGGAGCCCCAGTGACGCACCAGTGACGTCGGCGGCGGCGGGCGGGATTTCCCGGCCCCTCCCGGTGCGGGAGGAGACCTGCTGCGGAGTGGGTGCGCGGGAGTGGGTGCGGCCAGCGTGGCGCAGCAGGCTAGGGCTGGGGGTCACCGCCTTGCACCCCGTGGGCCCGCTGCGCAGACCCCGAGCCCCGCACGAGGGTGGCTTTGCTGTGGCTTGGGCTCGGCGCCGCGCCCCCTTCCTCCCCAGACGCGCACAGCCTTCTGTGGCGCGGGGCACGTTTGCACCGAGCCCCGGGCGCGCGATGCCACTTGGCTTGGCCGCCCCCCTCGAGAGTCGCGCCGGGGACCCAGCCCGCCTCTGAGCGGCACCGGCTGCGCACCGGCTGCGGTAAGTGGCGCCCGAGCCCCCTGGAGGGCGCGGCGCCTCGTCGGGGAACCTTGGCCCAGGCCCCTCCAGCTCTATGAGAGCCGGGCTGAAATCAAAAGTCTCGGAACTGTAGAGACATTCTGGCTCCTGGGTCTTCTTCCCTGGAGATGCCACGGCACGCGACACAAAAGACCTGTGGTTCCATGTGGCGGGGGG